>CAVNYN010210597.1:0-71459 GCA_963692815.1 Nyctanthes arbor-tristis | reverse complement strand
TGAATTGCCCTTCTGAGCATATACCTCATCTCCCCTCCATTGCTCATAAGTGACAAGTCCACTTTGGCTTAAATTAGAGATCAAGTTCTCCACTCTCCAACTAACAGTCCCCACATCCATCTTAAGATTGTTATACTTAGCATTATTCCTACTTGTCCAAATGAACCAGAGGATCAAGGCAGGGATGATGGTTCTCACATGCCCCGCATTGGCATTTTTGGATGAATAATACCAATTCATTAGCATTGTCTGAATGGATATGAAATAAGAGCATTAAGTATTGAAAATGTTGCAGAAATACTCCCAAACTCCTTTAGCAAAGTTGCTTCCCAAAAAAACATGGTTAATATCTACAACATGGTAACAACAATAACATTTAGAAGCAAGTTTAATCTGCAGTCTTCTGCACATGACACTATCTACAGGGATCCAGCCTTTAAGAAGTTTCCACATAAAAATGCTAATCTTAGGAGGGATAGTCTTATGCCAACTAATAGCTCCAGATAGTTGAGTAGTGCCAGCTTTTCTGATGAGGTTCCAAGCACTTTTAGTTGAAAACTTCCCACTGCTATGAACCTCCCAGATAATAGCATCATTTGTAGAAGTATCAAGTGGCATAAGATTAATTTGTTCTGCAGTCCTATCATTTATCACTTCATGAATCTTCTCTATATTCCATCCATCATGCTTGATATAATCTTGTACAAGGCTGTTTGGTTCACCTTTAATTGGGATCGATTGCACAAGTGGTTTATCATCAAACCAGTGATCAAACAAAAAAGAGATATTACCTTGTCCCAGTTTCCACCTAATTTGGTCTTCAGCAACAGTAGCCACACTTTTAATACATTTCTAGATGCTAGAATCAGTAGGTCTGCCCGAGGTTTGGGTGGGATGTAGTTTATTACAGAACTTTTCCTTGATCAACTTAGCCCACAAACATTTCTGACTTCTAAATTTCGACCATAAATTAATTGAGAAACCATTCACCAAGTCTGTAATTCTTCTGATACCAATTTCCCCTTCATTGGTTGGTTTGCAAACAGTGCTCCATTTAACCCAATGCATCTTGGTCGTGCCATTAGTACTTCCCCAAAAGAATCTGGCAAAGGCAGACTCCAATTCCTTACAAATATATTTTCGAGGATTAGATACCTGTAAGGAATACATAAGGATAGAGTAAAGTACACTCTTAGTCGGAGTCAATCTAGCTCCAAGGGATCCAGGGGATAAAATTCTCATTTCCCATCCTGTAATTTTTCTCTTGACTTGTTCCACCAAGCGTGTGAATAGCTTCATCTTACTTCTTTCATTGTGTAGCTCAATGCCTGGATACTGTAAAGGAATACAGAGCTATGAAAATCCAGTGATATGTTTAATGTTGTTTATCATGGATGCTGATGCTTTGCTACTGGTAACAAAGCCACTTTTCTGCTTGTTAATAAGCTGACCAGAGACCTTCTTGTATCTGAATAGTAAGTGTTCAAGGCTTCTACACACTTCTTATGGCTATTAGAGAATAAGATAATGTCATCTGCAAAATCCCAGTTGGGTAATGCAGAGAGAACCACCATAATTAAACCTCCATTCAGGATGTAGATCAAGTGTCATGTTGAAATTCCTAGATAGAGCTTCAGCTTGAAGAGGGATAGGGGATCACCCTGCCTCAGTCCTCTCTCACCAAGAAAAAAGCCATCAGCTCTACCATTAATAAAGACTGAGTACCATACTCTAGAAATGCATCTCCTAATAAGCTAAATCCAAGCTTCACAAAATCCAAATTTAGCCATGATAGTATCAAGGAAATCCCAATTAACCCTATTATAGGCTTTTTGCATATCAAGTTTGAAAGCCACATTGTTTCCCCTCACTTTTTTATTTAGAGCATGAAAGAGTTCTTGGGCAATAAGGGTATTTTCACAAATCTCCTCCCTTTAACAAAACCACTCTGATTAATGCTAATAAGTTTAGGAAGAATAACAGCAAGCTTATTAGCAATAATTTTAGAGATTAACCTGTTGAAAATGGTGCACAAGCTGATAGGCCTGTACTCTGCCCATGTCTGTGGGTCTTCTTTCTTTGAAATAAGATAAATTGTAGTGCTTGTAAAGGCTCTATGTATATATTGTCCTCTGAAGACATCCTTTACAGCTTCACACAGATCATCCTTAACAATAGGTCAACATTGCCGAAAGAAAATGGCAGTAAAACCATCTGGACCAGCCATTTTATAACCATCCATCTCAACCAGATTACTATGTATTTCTTCCTCTATAGGTTTTGTAATGAGAGCCTCATTTTCTGGAGGAGAAAAAATTGTTGGAATTGTGGATAAGACTTCATCATCTTTTCCAATTGATTCAGCTTTGTAGACTTCTTTGAAATATGAGATAGCAGATGCCTTGATGTCCTCTTCCCTGGTTAATTCATCTCTTTGCCATGCAGTGCAACATATTTTATTTTTCAAATATTTCTTTTTAACAATTGTGTGGAAATACTTGGTATTACGGTCACCACTTTTCAACCAGTGCGCTGCAGATTTCTGTCTCCAAAATTCTTCCTCAAATATCAAAGCCTTGCTAAGAGTAGCTTGGGCTTTCTTCCATTCTGCTCTATTATTAGGTGAGGGATCTTTTTCAAACTCCATCTGGGCTTTATCAGCAAGAATTTAAGCTTTCTGAACTTGACTTTTAACAATCTTAAATACCTCATTGTTCTAAATTTGAAGAGCACCTTTCAATCTCTTTGACAATGCGTATAATCTCTACATACCATTTCTTTGACAATCGCTGAACCGTAGGTAAAAAAGTATGATGTTTGGTCCAGACATTAAGGAATCTAAAGGAGGATGGAGTTTGGAAGCCTTCGGAGATATTTTCAACGAGAATTGGGCAATGATCTATCCTGTAGAATTCAGGTTGGATATCTAGCAATTAGAGGCAAAGTTTGTGAATTCAACATTTTCTAAAATTCTGTCTAGTTTCTCCAATAGCTTCCCATTGGACCATGTGAAATTACAACCACCAGTGCTCAAGTCAAGTAGTCCACAGTCAAATATGGCCTCATCAAAATCAAGAACTGGTCTGTATCTGTCAATAAGATTATCATTTCTATCAGAGCTGAATCTAACTGTGTTGAAATCTCCTGCCACAATCCAAAGACCACTATAAAGATCAGTCATCCTTCGAAGATCATTCCATAGACTCCTTCTAGTAATGTAATAACAATATGCATAAACTGCTGTAAAGAAAAAAGTCTTCTTGATGGCAGGGCATGTAATTTTAGTATGAATGAATTGATACCCAATCATCTCTATACAGCAATGAACAGTATTTTCCCAGAACATCCAGATTTTTCCGTTGTCATTTGCAATAGATTTTTGAAATTCCAAGCTATAACAATAGGAAACAATCTGGTCATTGCTAACCATAGGCTCAGTTAAAGCCAGGAAATTGATGTTATGCTTTATGACTAGCATGGTAATTCTACTTCTAGCATTGCTTTTCGCAATACCCTTCATATTCCATACTAAAAGGCTTATCATGTTATTATAGAGGTGGGGAATAAAAGGAGGTTTTTAGCCTCTGGCTCACCCATTTCTTCGGAGAAATTAGTGATATTTGTATCTGGATCAGTAGCAAGTTCTCCCCTTAAGCTCTTAGGGTGCATATTTTGCTACAGAATCATAAATGGGTTAGGATCAGACAGGTCCTCCATCAGAGTAAATTGGGTAATTTTTCTGCCAAATAAGTCTATTGGATTTTCCTATTTGAATTTGGACATTCTTGACTTCTCGGTTTTGTTATTAGGCTTTTGGGCCATAATCTATTAGACTGAGCAACTTAACTTTCAGAGGAATAGCTTGGCTTCATTGAATATAAATCAGACTATTGCCAATGTTGTACAGAGACAAAGTTTTACTAATTACAGAGGTGGAAGAGATAACAGAGGTGGAAGAAACAATGGAAACAAATATGGAAGAAGCAGGGGAGGAAGATATAATAGGTCAGACTCCAATGAACCTAGAGGACCTTGCCATATTTGTGGAAAGCTTGGTCACATTGCCAAGGAATGTTGGGATAGGTACAAGATTAATGAAAACTTAAACCAGTACAACAATGCAAATCAATATCAGAATCTTGATGCCTTGGTTGCAACAACAACTACTCTCACTAGTCTGGCTTGGCTTACAGATTTAGGTGCATCAAATCATGTGACAAGAACTGCTGAAAACCTCACTGAAATCATTGAATACAATGGTAAGCAATCCCTGGTAGTAGGTAATAGTAACAAGCTTAAAATATCACACACTGGAAATGGAAAGCTGAACACTTTGAAGAACAAACCTTTGGCCCTAAATAAAATGCTTCTTGTACCAGAAATTAAGAAGAATTTACTCAGTGTGTCACAACTTGCATATGATAATAATGTGTTCTTTGAGTTTCACTCTAATTTCTGTGTTGTGAAGGACAAAATTACCAAGGAGCTACTGCTGGTAGGAAGGCTTAAAGATGGGTTGTATCAGCTGGATTCTCAAAATCATCTATCTTTGAAGTTTGGTCAAGTGAATAAATTTCCTGTTACAGTGTTTTCTGTTCAGTCAAATCAAGTTGAGTCCTCTAGTCCTGAGTTTGAAGAGTCTAAATTAAGTCTATGGCATAGAAGACTTGGTCATTCTAATGCTAGTGTTCTGTCAAGGGTTCTGAATTCCTGTAATTATCCTTCAGTTAGTAATAAAAATCTTCAATTCTGTGATGCTTATCAATTAGCAATATCTCATGCTCTACCTTTTAAAAATTCACAATCTAGAGCCAAGTTTCCACTTGATTTGATCCACACTGATTTATGGGGGCCAGTCCCTATTAAATCAACAGCTGGATTTAGATACTATGCTTTGTTTGTTGATGATTACAGTAGATTTTCATGGATTTATCCTCTAAAGCAAAAATCTGAGACATTGAATGCATTTGCACAATTCAAAAGCTTAGTAGAAAATAAGTTTGATAGAAAAATCAAAGCTATACAGTGTGATGGTGGAGGAGAATACAAAAGCTTTTCAATCATACTACAAAATTCTGGGATTGAATTAAGAAACTCTTACCCCCATACCTCACTACAAAATGGAAAGTTAGAAAGGAAACATAGGCATATTGCTAAAGTTGGCGTAGCTCTTCTAGCTCAAGCCACAATGCCCTTATTTTACTGGCGGGAAGCTTTTCATACAGCATTAGACTTGATAAATAGACTACCTACTCCTATACTCAATATCAGCTCTCCATTTGAAACACTAAACAAAGAACCTTTTGACTATAACCAGTTAAAGGTTTTTGGTTGTGCATGTTTTCCATGTCTCAGGCCATATTAATAGCATAAATTCAATTTCCATTCAACAAAACGTGTATTTCTTGGCTATAGCAACTCACAGAAGGGCTTTAAATGTCTAAGTCCTACTAGAAAGATATATCTTTCCAGACATGTTTTTAATGAGCATGAGTTCCCCATTCTCAAGGTTTCAACAACAAACATATAAATCCAAAAGTCACAGAAATAGTTGCCCAGAAACTGCCTGATTATGATCCTACAAACAAAATTCTATCAAGTCGAAACCAGCATGATGTACCCATTGATAATCATTTCCAATCAGAAGTAGAATTTGAAGGTGAAAGTGAAAGGAATAATGTAATAGAAAGGAGTTTATCTTAGGGATACAAAATGAGCAGTTGAATAAGGAAACAGAATCACAGAGTTCATATCAGCAGTTGCAAGAAAAATCACAAGC
Organism: Nyctanthes arbor-tristis; assembly: GCA_963692815.1. Classification (NCBI taxonomy): domain Eukaryota; kingdom Viridiplantae; phylum Streptophyta; class Magnoliopsida; order Lamiales; family Oleaceae; genus Nyctanthes; species Nyctanthes arbor-tristis. The sequence goes on along the minus strand of CAVNYN010210597.1, from coordinate 65,680 downwards.
TCAGGGACAAAGGCAGACAGGTCATCATATGATAACCAGAAGAAACGCAGGTATTTTTAAACCTAAAACCTATCTTGCTTATGCTAAGAAATTTAAATTTGAAGAAAATCAGTTTGCACTTGAACCTAGTTCTGTTTCTGAGGCATTAAGTGATAAGAATTGGAAAGTTTCCATGGATAAAGAATATAATGCACTTATGAAAAATGGAACATGGGATCTAATTCTTCCTAAACATAGATAGTAGGTCATTGATATTAAGTGGATTTTCAGAATTAAGTACAATCAGTTTGGAAAAATACAACAGTATAAAACTAGAATTGTTGCAAGGAGCTTCTTACAAAGGGTTGGCATAGATTTTTATGAAACATTTAGCCCAGGTATTAAGTCTTCTACACTCAAGGTTGTACTTGCTTTGGCTGTTTCAAAGGGTTGGAGTATCAGACAAGTGGATATAAACAAGCTTTCTTAAATGGAACTATAGTTGCGGAAGTATATTTGAAGCAACCTGAATGGTTCATAAATAGTGTAAAACCAGAATTTGTGTGCAAGCTTAATAAAGCTCTGTATGGACTTAGACAAGCACCTAGAGCATGGTATGAAAAATTAAAAGGGATACTTTTGAGTTGGAAGTTTCAGCAATCAAAGGCTGATAATTCCCTATTTTTCTACATAGATCAAAAACAAGTAATCTTTAATTTGATTTATGTAGATGATATTGTAATTACTGGAAGTGACAGTAAATCTTTATAGAGCTTTATTGACAAATTAAATACAGAGTTTGCATTTAAAGATATGAGTGAGTTGCATCACTTTCTAGGAATTGAAGTAAAAAGGGATGCTTGTGGTCTTCATCTTTCACAAACTAAGTACATTGCAGATCTACTAAAAAGGTTCAATTTCTAGAATCTAAAGCCTTCATCCACACCAATGAATTTAGGGAAGTTAATATCAAAGATTGATAGTAAACCAATGAACGATCAAACTCTATACAGAAAAGCTATTGGAGGATTGTATTACTTAATTCTTACTAGAGCTCTGTAACAACCATCAGATAGCCACTGGAACGCTGTAAAGAGAGTGTTCAGATATTTAAAGGGGACAATGCAACATGGTATCTTGATTCAGAGATCAGATAGGGTGAATGTTGAGGGTTACGTTAATGCAGATTGGGCATCTTGTCCAGATGACAGAAGGTCTGTAGCAGGATATTGCATTTTCTTAGGAGATACACTCATTTCTTGGTCATCAAAAAAGCAACTAGTAGTGTCCAGATCTTCTACTGAATATGAATACAGAGGACTTGCACTAGCAGCTGCTGAAATATCCATTACTTACTGAAATAAATCAGAAGGAAAGAATTACTCCTATATTATGGTGTGATAATCTATCAGCATGTGCGTTAGCATCCAATCTGGTGTACCACACAAGAAACAAACACATTGAACTTGATGTTCATTATGTGAGGGACAAGGTACTAGATAGAAAGCTTGAAATCAAGTATGTGCCAACTGCAGATCAGATAGCTGACCTTCTTACAAGGCTCCTACCTCTGTCAAGATTTATTTATCTAAAGGAAAAGCTAGTGTTTCCCAGGTGTGCTCTATCTAGAATAGGGGTGTCAATTGTTACAATGAATTTTCAGTAAAGCAAGCTAGAGCCAATTGACTTGATCAAAACATGCTGCCAATGTTTTACATCTTTAAAGTTGCATTATTTTGTAAACAATATATTGTATTACTGAATTCCTTTCTATGTACAGCCAAATTAGGACGTTATAGTAGAGAGAATGGTGAGGTGTATTCCCAATTTTTAGTGATTATCCTTGTCTGAAATTCATTCAGTACAACATGAATCTTTTGTAAAATATCTACAATTGTGAATATATATACAAGCAGCTGCACCCATTTGGAGGGTGCTTAAATTTCATAAATTCTCAAATATTGATTTTCACCACCATTCCTTTGCTTGGCCTCCATATGCTACCAATTCTATTTTTCATCACATTGAAATTCACCGATCTATCGTCAGGAACCTCCCCACCACACACCACTTCGTATTCTCCTCTTACGCATCCTTCACCTCTTCTCCCAACACAATTTCCTCATATTCTTGCACTGGAAGAAAGAGATTAGCAAATCTAGCCTCCATATAAGAATACTTTCAAACCAAACACACAGGGAAACATGAATAAATAGACGAATAACACATGATCAGAAATGCTAGAGAGAGACGTCAATCAACCTCATTCTGTAAATGGTTTGAGTGAAAAATAGAATTAGTAAGTACAAAAATTATTAATTAAAGCCTTTTACTTGATAAAGATTAATTTCGTGCAGTACAAATATAAATCTATTCCATTCTTTTTTCCCCCCTGAAATTGACCGTTTGTTTATATATATATATATATATATATATATATGAACAAAATATTTTAGGACCTTGTACTAGGGAATGTTGGAGAAGAGCAAATATTAGGAAGGTTACTGGTTATGGAGGATCATTTAAAGAGTGGCTTTTCAATGTGCTAGATAATAATGGAGCGGTCGAGGCGGAAAGATTGAGTGCGATTGCTTGGGCTTATGCCGGGGCACCAAATTTCTTCCCAAGCTGTTAATAATGGCATACCCCAAGTCTAGAATGAAGCATCCCACTTTATACGTTGTCAAATGCAAACATTACATGCACACATCCGACCGAAAGATTTAGAGGGTTATGGCCTTAGAGAAGCTATGAGTTGGCTTAATGAAGAGGGACATTCCAACTTAATCTTTAAAGTCGATGCCAAGACGATTACTGATGCAGTGGAAGAGGGAGAAGATGACCAGTGTGAGTTTGGGCTTATGGTTAGGAATAGCAATTTACTTTGACCCGATGGAAGACCCGCGGTGCCCCCATCTGAAGGGGGGCGAAAAAATGCCACCGCGGGTTGGGGGCGAATCAGGGCGTGATCCGCTGACCCGCCACGGGTCACGGGGTGGGGCAGACCAAGCTCGCCCTGATCCGTTTAGTAGTATTTTTTTATTAAAAAAAGTAAATAAACTACGAAAACCCAAAATCCCTAATAATTTTCGGCTGTTTGGCAGAGCCCCAGAAGAAAGGCAGTAGCGTAGAAATCTTAAAATTCACCCCCAAATCCAACTTTCCCAAATGAAACCTGAAAATCCCATTTTTAAACTTCGAAGAAATTAAGAAAAACAACACTTCCAGTCTTCCGACGTATATTATATAGCAAAATGGATTACTATTTATTAATTTTGTAACTAGATTATGTTAAACTAATCAATTTAAAAAGAAGAAACCAATCGAGTTATGAAGAAGAAATTACCCCTTAAAAAAAAACTAAATGGGTTTGCTGTTTCGAACTGACCCGAACTGCCCCAACCCGAAATAGGCGGGACGGAGCAGCATATGATGTTATCGGGGCGGGGCCGATCTGCCCCTTTGCCATCCCTATTTATAGTGTTTGATTGTAGGCTGCTGTTGAATGTAGGATATAATTTCACAATGGAGCATACTAGACGTGAAGTGCAGTCGCACATGAACTTGCTCAACGGGTAAGATCTTATAATAACCCATGTATCTTATTTTTTCTTATAGATTGGCTTCAACCTTTGTTGTTTCGTGATGTACTGAATAATTTATTATTTAATGAGAATTAACCCCCTATTTTCCCCAAAAAAAAATTCGTAATTTGTAAAACATTTATTCTATATCTAGCTCTTTTCTTTTTAAATAAGCATTATCAAATTAGAAGGCGGAATCAAAGAGGTGTCATAGTTCTTTTATTTTATTGCTACCTCCGTCTAAAAAAGATGGTCCACTTTTTCTTTTTCATCCGTCCCAAAATATAGTCTAATTTTCTTTTTAAAAAGTAGTTGAAATATTAATTCTCTTATATACTCATATTTAATGTGTATATTTATTAAAAAAACAAAATTATTAAAATGAAATAATTAATAAATAAAAGGATATGATAGCTAAATAGTGTTAAAATTTACTTTCCCGATACTATTAAATAAAATTTTCATAATCTATGTGAAAAAAGAAATAGGACTATTTTTTGGGATGAATGTAGTATATTTTCTTTGGTTCTATCTACCATAACACACCACTTTGGTAAGCACGTGTATTGCACATTTTACGTGAATAGTCAATTATGATATGTTTAATGTATCTGACATGTTAATAATGTTTTGGAAGTTAAGACTAGTTAGTGTTAATGTTGAATGAAAAATTAAATTTAGCCAAATATATACCCAAATCAGTTTTTCTATAGAACTAGGTCAGGCTCTTATATAGAGTCTAAAAACCAATAAAAACCAGTTACTTCACATGTAAGAGATAGATAGATATAGAGAAAATTAGGAAAAAACTGTATAATTTATATATTTCATTGAAAAATACGTGTAAAAAAATCAATGCAGAAAATTACAGTAAAAAAATCTTAGAGCCAGTGGTAATTATTTCCACACGTGGTATGCTCCCTACGTTTGCCATTGTCTACCTTTTTAATTAAATCAATGTAATAATATTTTTAAGTTGAATATGATTCTTCGTTTGCAATATATATATATATATGATTCTTCTATATGTAAATTTTTTTATGGTCTATGATTTTTCAATTTCTATAAGAGACTTTTTATTTTTGATATGTGATATTCTATTTAAATATTACCCAATAAATGTGACATATTTAAATTTAATATGACTTTTTCTATTTGTAACTTTTTAATTTCGATATATGTGACTTTTTAATTTACATAAGTGACTTTTTTTAGTCAAATGTGACATAACTCGTTTAAGATTTTTCTATTAAATGTGACTTTTTCTATTTGTGATTTTTTCTTTTAATTTTCATATTTGATTTTTAATTTATGTATGCGACTTTTTATTCAAATGTGACTTTTTCTATCTGTAATATTTTAAAACCAATTTATATTTTTAAATTAAATGTGACTTTTTCTATTTTTGACTTTTCAATTTTCAAAATTGACTTTTTAATTTTTATATGTGATTTTTTAGTTAAATGTGACCTAAAAAATGTGACATATTTACTAAATGTAATTTTTTCTATCTGTGACTTTTTAAGTTCGATATGTTACTTTTTAATCTATATATGTGACTTTTTAATTAAATGTGACATAACCAATTTAATATTTTTAAATTAAATATAACGTTTTATATTTGTGACTTTTTAGTTTGCATATGTGATTTTTTAATTTTTATATATGACTTTATAGTTAAATGTAGCTCAATAAATGTGACTTTTTCTATTTGTGGTTTTTTAATTTTAATGTGTGACTTTTTAATTTATATTTGTGATTTTTTAATTAAATGTGACTTTTTCTATTTATGACTTTTTAGTTTTCATATTTGACTTTTTACTTAAATGTGACCCAAAAAATGTAACACATTTAAATTAAATTTGACACATTTAAATTAAATTTGACTTTTTCTATTTGTAACTTTATAATTTCGATATATGTGAATTTTTAATTTATATATGTGACTTTTTAATAATGTGACGTAACAAATTTAACATTTTTAAGTTAAATGTCATGATCCATAAAATTTGACCACATATTTACTTAAGATATTCCAATTTACATTTAAAACAATGGAAAATATAAAAGTAAGGATAAAACTTGGATATAATAAAACTTCTGCAATTCATCCCGAGCGCTCAACACATACAATTCACAATAATTGGCCATAACATATCATATCAGAGGGGTAATCCATCATTGGCTCTTCTTGACCCCTAGTAGAGCTTTAGGCATTACCAAGCATTTATCGTTCTATCCCCCGCCTTGGAATCATTATGCTGGTACCAATAAGATGCCAACACAGAAGTGTAATCCATCTTTAGCCCTACTTGACCCCTAGTAGAGTTTTAGGCATTACACAAAACACATACTGTTCTATCCCCCGCCTTGGAATTATTAGGCTGGTCCAGTATGATAACAGAACATAAGTTGGCGTAAAGTCATTGAACATAATTATTTATGCACAAAGAGCTTACTTATCATTGTTGACATATGCATAATTTGTAAATAAAATGTAGCTTGTAGCATATGCATACTCGTAAATTGTAATCAAGGTTTATATGCACAAACTTGTATTCAAACCATATAACATGTAGCATGTGCAAAACTTGTATTCAAAACATGTAACTTATAGCATCCACCAAACTTGTAGTCACTTCTTATATGCAATGGAATTCAACTTTGAACTTGTAACACTTGTAAGCAAAATACTGAATATTCACATAAGGGTATATGCGTTACTTATAGTTACCGAAGAATAATTGTATCATCATGTCATAACCACAAACATTAAAAAACTTAGAAGCTTTTCATATTCGGTTAAGTGTTTGCACTATATTTCAAAAAGTGCGAACACTTTACTCGAAAGTGTAAACATTTCTCTAGCTTCTTTAAATTATGTTACAGAAATGTTTACACTTCTACCACAATGTGCAAATATTTTTCCATACTTTTTCAAATTCTATTGCAGAAGTGCTTACACTTTTTTAGAAAGTGTAAACATTTTACTGTACAAATCAATTTCTAAGACTCTTACGAAATCATTTATTTCTCAATCTTAATGGTGTAAAGGCAATCTTTACTTATTCCCCAACCTTGTAGGAGTTCAACAAAAATGAGAAGATAGATAAAAGATGAAAAAATCACCTTCTTGAGTACAACAAATTGAGATGCTTGCTTATTCTTCACAAGAGATGAAGGCAAATGGAAAAAAAATTCTTGATTTTCCAACTAAGAATATGAAAAAGACAATCTTTTAATTTCATTTCCTTGTACAAATATCATCTTTCAGTCAATCAAAACCTTGCTTATGGTAGAGCAAAGGAATGGATAAGGTAACATCTTACCTTAAGAAAACAATGGAGAACAAGGTGCTTGATTGTTTTTGTCAATAAGAGAAAGAATTTGAGACAGGAAGGGAAGAGATTTTTTTCTTTTTCTTTTTTTTTTTTGTTGTTTTCATTCCAAAAAAACTAGAATAATTTTCCTTCAATTGTTGAGGAGAACTTACGATTAGTTCCTAAGACTTCTCACTATTGTGTCTTGCTTTATGAATAATAAATTGTGGTGGGTGGCAAACAAGTAGGAAGTGACTTCTGTTAGAAATTATAGACAACATGCATAGCGGAAATAAAAACTACAATTCCTATAAAATGATCAAACTTGCTCTTAGATGGAATTCGTGATCAAAAAATTATCTAGAACAAAGCAACAAATTCGATGGTATATATGATCACACTACAACTGTCTAAGCATCCAGTCTCTAACAGTAATCCACACAACAAGAACAATCCAAGAACACGAAGTTTTCATAATGGGGATAGATCGGAAGAGCGTCGTGTATTATCTTATGATAGCAAGTTAACACAGAACGTGCGTGTGAATGTCGTAGTTACTAAGACCCTAAGGCACTCTATTTATGGATTTCTTAAGAAACCCTAGTGCAACACTAATTGGATTAGGATTCTAGAGCCATGGATCCGATTAATCTTATTAATTAAATCAGTCTATCATGTACAAATCCGGTCTAACATTTAGGCCTTGTATATTAATTCCAACAATCTCCCATTTGGACAGGATCCGATTCTAAGATTCTGATTCTCGCCTTTTGTGTGTGACTCATTAAGCTTCCAACATTATGATAATATTATTCTAATCCAATTAGAATAAGAGAAATCAAAATCTCCATTATCATCAATTCACCTAGATCGATCAATTCACGACGCCGTCCAAAATGACATCTAGCAATGTGTCAAGACATCCATGTGATGGGATGTCATGTGGTATGACAAGACCTTTCCATTTATGGTTCTCGTGGAAATATGATCTCTTCATCAGTATAATCTAATTGGTTAAGAGATACGGATATACATCAATCTCTTTTCAACTAATTATATTATTCATATAGACTTGACATTCATAAACTTATGATCATGATTGAAACTCTTTTCAACTCGCAATCACACTTTGGCCAAGTAATTTCTATCAACTCAAGTCGCTAAAGGCAAATTATAATATCCTAATATCTAGGAGTGATGAATCCTCATATTGGACATTCAAAACATTCATGCAACTTTCATTATACCTGTACGGTATTTTCCTAATAACTCATTGCTACAGTCTCATCTAATGTCCACCTAAGGATAACAATCATCACATAAGATTCTATGATATCCTCAAGTCAAATGACCAATTATATAACCGTCCATTAGAGATCAACCACTGACGTTAGGATAATTTCCATGTGGAATCTCTAGGCAGGTTATCCAATGCTTGTTCTACTAACAAAGCACCCATGTGTTCATTCGAATGTCCTCATATTCTAACTTGTGAGATCAGTTACTTTCTTAATAAGAAAGAAGTGTAACACATGCTAGTTTATCCGCAACAACAGTATCCATATCCTGTAATTATCTCAACTAAGGTAGTTTAAAAATAAGTGATAACATGTATCTCACAATCACAACTCGTTGTGATTAACAAGTTATTCCAATCTTATTCTAGGGACTCTATTATTTTAATGATAAAATACTAATACTTGTGAAAAGAATAGATATCCATTAAAATGCATCTCACTAATAAGTGTTTATACTAAAAATGTCTTACAAAATAGTATAACACTAAAATCCATACAAACTAGATCCAGTCGTTCATATATCTAATACCCATAGACATAGCATGAATATCATGCTTGTCATATGACAATGGTTTTTTCAATAGACCTGCAACATTATAGTCTATAGGGACTCGTTCTATCTTCATGTCATTCCTTTGTATAATCTCTTTAATAAGATGATATCGCCTTAATACATGCTTACTTGGACTGTTGATGGGACTTGGGTTCCTTCACTTGCCTATTGTTGTCCAATACAAAGATATTGGGTCAACAATGCTAGGAGTGACTTCAAGTTTGGTGATGAACTTCTTGATCCACACTGCTTACTTTGCTGCTTCTGAAGCAAATATGTATTCGGCTTCCATTGTTGAATCATCGGTCAATGCTTATTTGGAACTTTTTCTAACTCACAGCACTGCCATTATGAGTAAACACATAACCGGATTGTGATTTACAATCATCTCTATCAGACTAAAAACTAACATCAGTGTACCCTTGAACTCTTAGTTCATCACTATTTCCTCTATATATTAAGAACACATCCTTAGTCTTTCTCAAGTACTTAAGAATGTTCTTGACTACTATCCAATGTTTCTCTCCAGGGTTCACTTGGAACCTACTAGTGACACTCAAAGCATAAGAAACATCTGTTCTTGTATATAGAATTGCATACATGATAGATCCTATTGCAGAAGCATAAGGAATTCTCTACATGCGATCTTTCTCAGCCTGTGTCTTTGGCCACACATCTTTCGAGAGATCTCATGCCTTATGGGACAGTCTTTTATTGGACTCTTTTATTTTAAATCTTCTCAAGATTTTGTCTATATACATGGATTGGGTTAGGCCAAGCAATCTTTTAGATCTATCTCTATAGATCTTAATCCCAAGATGGTCTCTTATCGAATGAGCCAAAATAATAAATACCTTACTCAACTAAAATTAAAATAACTTGTAGAAGTGGTGAGTAAAGGTCAAATCCACAGAGAACATAGGATAAATATAAGTACTTCGTGTCAACTAGTGAAAATGGAGGGTTTGTGAAATATGGAACTAAAAACTAAAGAAAAGAATAAAAGCAATTAAAACACAAATATAACTAAGAAAATAAAAACATGAATGTTAACTCTGATTCTTAGTTCAGTTGTGCACTTCACATAAAAGATAGTAATCAATAGCAACGTCGTTTCTACTTCCTTGCAAAACCATCAACTCTAGGTAACAAGAAATTCTACTACCCGGATTTTCCCTCAAGTATATCTAATCAAAACAAGTTTTCCAATCAGACCTAATTATTTGGACAACCCAGAATAAGATCTCTAGATTTAGAACAACAATTGCATGAAGAATTAGGAAAATAAGTTAATCTAAGCAATAAATTCACATGATCGATCTATTCAACTCAGGTTGTGTTGCCCCTAATGATTAACAATCATTAGTCGCTACTTGAGAGTTAGGAAAAACAACAATTAAGGATTGAATTCCCAAATCTAGCAGTAGAATATTAACCATGCAACGTAGTAGGCCTAAACTAAGTCAAACAATCAATATTCATAATCATAGAAATTAGAATAACACAATCAATTTCACAAAAGAGCAAGAAACAATGTTACTAAAATTGATTAATTAAGAACAAGAAGTAGCAACAACATCCCCTTGAATCGGAGAAAGGGAGAATTTATCCTTCCTCTGGTCTTTGTCTTTGTAAAGTAAAATAAAAATAAATATGAAGTTTTGTGTGGAGATGTGTATCGAGATGTCTAAGATATGACCCTTTTATATAGAGTCTAAAAACCCTAGAGAAAGCATAAAAATCGTGTAAAAGAAATACTATAGAAAGAATTCTAGATGAACAAGGAAAACAAAAAAAGAAATCCGTGCAAAAGGTGATGTGCGGCCGCACAAGGACATCTGTGCGGCCGCATGGATGTTTAAATTCTGCACGGGTGCGGGCACACAGGGTAGGCAGTGCGCCCGCCCCCTGCCTTCTACCAAAATTTAATGTTTTCCACTTTTCTTTCCTCTTCTTTTGGCCCTTCTAGCTTCCTTGCTTCACATCTGGGTCCCCAAAACTCTAAAATTCTTGCAAAACACGCCTGAGCTTGATCCTTTTTAAATTATTTCCTTGATCCTATAATAAATAAACAAACTAAATATAAACAAAACTTTAATATAATAAAAGACCCAAATAATTACTAGTTTGGAGAAATTAAATAAACTAATAAAGCACCTATCACAAGAACTACCTCTTCAAAATCTTTTATAAATTAGAAACACGGCTTTACTCCCACCAGCTTTCTTGTACACACATGACTCATCTTTATTTTTGATAAAAGCAAACTTTTTATTGTCTCATCAAAACGAAGATTCCAGCTCCTAGAAACTTGCTTTAGTCCATATATGGACCTTTGCTGCTTGCTTTAGTCTATATATAGACCGTTACAATTTACATACTTTATTTGGCTCATTGGATTCAAAACCTTCAAGTTGTGTCATGTAAACATCCTCACTAAGATTCCCATTGAGAAATGCAGTTTTGATATCCATCTACCAAATCTCATAGTTATGATATGTTGATATTGCAAGCAGAACCGAATTGACTTAGAAATGACTACTAGTGAAAAGGTTGCATAAAGTCAACTCATTGTGTTTGATTATAAACTTTTGCACTAATCTAGCCTTAGAAGTCTAAATTTTACCATCCATGTCGATCTTTTTTTTTTTTTGTAAATCTATTTCCAACCTATAGGTTTCACTCCTTTAGGTAGATCAACTAAGGTCCAAATCTTATTTTCATACGTGGAGTTTATTTCTAATTCCATGGCTACTTGCCATCTCTTTGAGTTAGGACTTGATTTTGTTTTTACGTAAGTAGTAGGTTTATCTTCCTCAACTAACAATGTATCATCAGTAGTTATAAGATCATATCTTCAAGGAGGACGAATAACTCTACTCGATTTACGCATCATAGCTGGCTGTCTTTAGGGACTGATGTTTTCCTATTGCCAGTTTCTACCTCATCTAATGAAGGCTCAAATCTTAGCTCATCTAATTGGTTAACTTCTTCTGTGGTTTTTTTTTAACCTCTTCAATATCTACTTTGCTCCTACGGTTTCTTCTTAGAATAAACTCTTTTTCTAGTAATACACCATGTCTTGACATAATGACTTTCATGGTATTAGGATTGTAAAAGTAGTACCCCAATGGTTTCCTTTGGATATCCCATAAAGAAGCATTTACCAGATTTCGTATCAAGCTTATCTAATTCATTTCACTTCACATAAGTGGCATAGCCCCAAATCTTTAAATATGAAAAATTTAGTCTTTTACCAGTCCATAACTGATATGGAGTTTTATCAACCGGCATAGATGGGACACGGTTCCATGAGTAACAAGTAGTATTGATTGCATGTCACCAAAATGATTTTGGGAGAACTACATGGCTCATCATTGATTGCATCATATCTAACAGTGTGCGATTTTTCTTTTAGATATACCATTGTGTTGTAGTGTATGCGGTGGAGTCCATTGCTAGAGAATCCCATTCTTTTTTAGATAATCTAAAAACTCACCCTTCAAATATTCTTCACCTCGATCAGATCTCAGTGCTGGAATAATTTTTTCAGTTTGTTTTTCTACCTCCTACTTGAATTCATTGAACTTTCCAAGAGTTTCATGCTTAAACTTCATCATACATACAAAACCATATCTAGAATGGTCATCAGTAAATGTGGTCAAGTAAGAAAAGCCCCATCTAGCATTAATAGATATCAGCCCACATACATTTGCATGTACGAGTGCCAATAAGTCTGCAGCTCGTTCTCTTTTTCTAGTAAAGGGAGATTTGGTCATCTTGCCCATGAGGCATAATTAGCATCTATCAAATGAGTCATAACCACTTGAGTCCAAGTACTCATCCTTATGTAACTTGATGATACGTTTTTCATTTATGTAGCCAAGTCTGCAATGCCAAAAGTATGAGTTATTAACACGATTATCAATTTTAGGCATTTTGCATTCAGTACTCATTATATGATGCACCAAATCTAGAGTATAAGTGCCACTAAATAAATTTCCATAAACATAAAACACATTATTAAGATACTAAAAACAACGTTGATTATTCAATATGCACTTAACGATGATGTACCATTCAATTTATAAAAATCATTAAATGATAAGATCAAATGACTCCACTAAATAGGTTCTATAAGTATAATTTGTTGCCGCTAAAACCTCTCTAACTTATTTTCGAGATATGCCTCTCCATTATTGTGATAAGTTCTTTATATCATGTTAGAGACATCGTCATCATATATTAAACATATATATACTTCAGGATGTATGAACGGCAAAATTAAATTAGCTACAGTAATTATATAAAACTAATATTTTCTCTCGTGCGTTGCACAGTTAAATTTTTTTTTTGAAAGAGTACGGTCAAATTTTGTTGACAGAGTATAACGTAAGTAAATTAAACAACATAGGAGCAAAGTAATGAATAAAGTAACATTTTAAGATAACAAAAATAAATATTTTGTTATTATTATTAAAATTTTTGGAAAAACTCATTATTCAAAGCATTCGTCATTTCATAAATTGGCTTTTTATTCTTAATTCTTTATCACATATAAGTATTTTCAGAGCAGCTTGATTCATAACTCTAGACATTGCTATGTAGAATTACCCACGATTGAATTCTGACTTTTTAAGAAATATTCAAAAAGAGGTTAACATTGACTCTTGTTAGTAGTCATAACAACGAACAATTAAAATCTATAAATTATCCTTGACTCTTATTAGTATTATCCTTGACTCTTATTATTAGTCATAATAATTTAAAACAAGTTCGACATGTCTTCACCTGTAGATGGCTTTCGATGTTGTAGGAGATATTTGGTGACATCCTTTCCAATAAAGTCTATAAAAACAAAGTAAAAAAATATGTAATTAGAAACACATAACTTACATACATAATTTATTTGTATTAAAAAAATAAAAATATATGATTATACCAAATAGACTAAGAGCACCAAAAGAAGATCTATACTGAATTTTAGAAATTATTTTGAAATTAAAAACAGACAATGAGAATGACCTATCACCAACTGCAATTATATTAGTGCTTGCCAAAAACCAGAAACAGTAAACGTGAGAAGTTATTTCAAAATTTCCATTGTTATCAGTCACCGATAATTTTGAGATGTAGCAAACTATGTTTTTCTGAATTTGTTCATTATATTATAAGGACTAATAGAAATTATATTAAAATCATAAAAGTTATATTAAAATAATAAAGTTATGTGTGACAAAGGAATAATAGAAATTATATTAAAATAATAAAGTTATTGGCAAAAGAAGAAATAAATTTAAAAAAGTAACATCGAGATTGACAAGTAGCATTTCCATACTTTGAGTGACTTTTTCATCAACTTTTGTCAGAACAATAAACTTTCTTGCAATTCAAACTTTAATAATCCAACTCGACTTGCTCTTATTCAAGTCCTTGATCTTGATGACAACCATTTTAACTTGTGAAGTCATTGTCGACCAATATGTTCTATATAAGACAGAATTAAACACAAAAAAAAATGAATTTTAATTTTAAATTGTAATTTTATATAGATAACAACACTTAGCGGTTAATAAGGTAGTTGGTGGTTACTTTAACCAATATTAAAACGGTTAAAGGAAATTAAAGCTAAAAAAAAGAAATTAAAAAATAAGATTCAAATTGTGGTATATAGACAACATTAGTGGGTTTACGAAAAAAAGAAGAAAAATAAGATAATGGACGGTTATATATATTAGTGGGACAATTTAAACAATACATATTTTGGAAAAAAAATAATTCCATAAAACATACCAATAAACAAGAAATTAAAGTAAAAAAATAAAATGAAAAAAAAAAGATTCTCTCAAACAGGAATCTAAAACCAAATTAAATATTTTCCAATTGAATATTCAATTTTACTTCGACTTTTATTAATATATAGATGTGTGTAATAATATTACTTTGTTCGTATTGACTTTGATATTAACATTCTGAAGTTAACAAAGGTTTGTGTGTTTCATACAATGATTTGAGAAATTGTGTGTTGCATGTTCTATACACTTAGGTCTTTCCATCTTTGTTTTTTTAAATTGAGATGATGTTTCAATTATACAAATTGCATCTTTTTTTTCCACTTAATTTTTTCAAAAAAGTTAATAATTTTCTTTAAAGAACTTTAATTTTAATAAGCCCCCAAAACTTATTTATTTTAGGTCCGTCGTTAGTGCAAATGTTATTAACTTTGGCCCAAGTCTTAGAGTTACGAATCAGGTCAGTCTTAAAATACTTATATGTGATAGTAATAGGAAGTCTACTAATGAAACGATAAATGTTGTTTCTAAAGAGGTCTTTCGGAATATATATATATATATAAAAGTACAATTGAATCTTTAATTGGAATAGATTTAATTTGGTTTCAGATTCATATTTGAGAGAGTCTTTTTTTTTCATTTTATTTATTTACTTTAATTTCTAGTATATTAGTAAGTTTTATAGAATTATTTTTTTAAAACATGCATTGTTTAACTGTCCCACTAATATAGGTAAACGCACATTATCTTCTTGTTTTTTGTTTTCCTTTTTTTTTTTTTTTGAAACTCACAACTTGAATCTTATTTTTTTCATTTTTTTTTAACTTTAATTTCCCTTAACCGTTTTAATATTAAAGTAACCGTCCACTATTTTATTAACCGCTAAATGCCGCTAAATGTTATTGTCTATATATAATTACAATTTAAAATTAAAATTCATTCTTTTGCGTTTAATTCTGTCTTTTATAGAATATAGTGGTCTACAATGGCTACACAAGCTAAAATAGTTGTCACCAAGTTCAAGGACTTCAACAAGAGCATGTCGAATTAGATTGTTAAATTTCAAGTTGCAAGAAAATTTATTGTTCCTACAGAAGTTGATGAAAAATTCACTCGAAGTTTGGAATGTTACTTGTCATTCTGGAAGTTACTTTTCGAAATTTATTTCTTATAATTTCTTCTTTTGCACATAATTTTATGATTTTAATATAATCTCTAGTATTCCTTCCATGGAGATAGAATTCAAGCGATAGTTGATCCCCCGCGTATTTCAAAGCATAACGAATAAATCAAGGAAACACATGTTTGTTGCATCTCAAATTTGTCGGTAATTGATAGCAGTAGAAAATTTGGAATAATTTCTCATGTTTATCGTCTCTAGTTTTTGGCAAGTACTAACGTAATTGCAGTTGGTGATATGTTATTCTTATTGTTTGTTTTTAATTTCAAAACAGTTTTTGAAATTTAGAATATATCTTCTTTTGATACTCTTGGTCTATTTGGTATGATCATATATTTTTATCTTTTTCAATATAAATAAATTATGTAGGTAAGCTATGTGTTTCTAATTACATTTTTTTTAATTTTATTTTTATAAACTTTAATGAAAAGGTTGTCACCAAATATCCCCTACAATATCAGAAGTTATATACAGGAGAAGTAATTTCAAGACACGTTGAACTTGTTTTAGATTATTATGACTACTAATATTATAGACTTTAATTGTTCATTGTTATGACTACTAATAAGAGTCAAGGTTAATCTTTTTTCGAGTATTCCTTAAAAAGTCAATATTCAATTGTAGGTAATTTTACATAGTTGTGCCTAGAGTTATGAATCATGCTGATTTAAAAATATTTATATATGATAAGGAATTAAAAATGACAAGTCAATAAAAAAATAATATATATACAGATATCCAGTTCAAAGTATAATTTCATAATTGATTCTAATAATTGATCATTGATGTCGTTATAAACCTCTTTATTCTTTCCCTAAATTGGTTATGATTATTGATACGACCGAACAACCTATCTTTCCTTACTTTTTCGATAACTAAGATAAGCTCATTGATTATTTCTTTTGCTAACAAGCGATGATAGAAACGTTCTTAGAATTTAATTTCTTAACAGTATTACACTCTAGAAAGATTACCGATTCTATCCAATGAATAATTCAGTTAAGTTAGGTTATATATTTTTGTAACATGAATTGAATACCCTAATTGTAATTAATTTGTTATTTTACTACTGAGATTAGAATTTTCTAAACAATTACGGATCTAGAATTCTAACTAGCAATATATTATCCTGATGATTAAACAACATACACTTTATCTAATCAATCAAAATAATAATATAAATGAACACAAGAAATATATAAATAGACAAAGAATAAATAATATAATAAAATTAATTCAATCTTATAATTATTGTAGAATCAAAACTTCAATAATCCTTGTACTGAAAATAGAAAAATTAGCTGTCTATCAATTCACAGAAAAATCACCCAAAAAGTATTCCTCCAATTTGACGTGTAGAATGAGTGAATAATTCCCAAAATTTTTCCCGTCTTCACGTCTTCTCAAAGTTCACGTCTGGAAGACTTTCCCGTCTTCCCGTCTTCAATCAATCCCTCCAAGTCAAAGCCTCCAATTTCTTTTCTTTTTCCTTCCTTGGACATCTCCTTCCAAATATTTTACTTGGCCCAAGTCTAAATCCCTTGTGTCCAAGTCTCTCTCTCTTTTTACAAATTAAAGAATTAATATATAAAATTTTATATTTACACAAATAAACTTTCTAAAAAAAAAATTTCTAAAATATTTCCAGTCTTTCAAGAATAATTTCTTGCTCAAGAAATATTTTAGAAATCGGCCAAATTTCCTTCTCCGAATTTGTTTTAAGTGTAACTTCTCAAAACAAGCATGTCCACGCTTTCATCAAAATTTATTTTGGATCCGTGAATTTCTTGAACTCCAGTTTTTCTTCTGAAATTTGTTAAATTGTGTCCGTTGATTTAAATCTTTCATCTATTCTATAAAACACAAAATTTAATTAATATGCAAATACTAGATTCTCACCGGTGCGTTGTACGAGAAGATTATATATCAAATTATTTAGAAAAATAAATAATACAAAATTTTATAAATTTTTTTTGAATGGTTAAATTTTATAAAGTCATGTTACCCCATAAATTTTACTTAGAAATCAATATCAAAATTGAAGAAACCAAATAGATAGAATAAGAAAAATGAGTATAAGAAGAAAATTTGCCAAATTCATTTCCATGTATAGCTATATGTATTTTCTTAATTCATTCCCGCACTACTTTCTTAACTCTTAAGTTAGTGACCTCAATATCGTTAGTCATATACACACAACCTCCACCTTCTTCTTCGCCTCTGAAATTAAATTAGATACAAATAGAATACCAACTTCGAATAAAATAAATGAGCTCCATTAGATATAGTTAAAAAAAATTGTTCTTGTCCTCAATGTTGCTGGCCGTAAACCCGTTCCTTCACTAAATGCAATTTCACAACCATAAGTAGAGGATAAATCCCCCACCGACTGATTCAATTTTGTAGCCACATCCTATTCGGTAGACTTAAGCAATAAATTTCTTATAAAAACTCATGACTATTCAAAGCTTCTTCATTTCTAATTTCATGTCCAATGTTAGACGGGAATTCACAAGCTCTAGTCCACTGCTAAAGTTGGAATTTAATGCAAGAAATTGGAGAAAACTAGTCTTAAGAAGGGGAAAAAATGAAGAAGTTGAAATGGAAATAGTTCTACCACCAGTAGAAAGTCGAGCCATTAATTTCTTCTCATATGCTACCTAAAATAATTGAAATGTTGTCACTAGTAGATAGTCCAAAAGAATTGCATTAATGTCAACAAATCTAATAATCGAAGTGAAATCAACACATAAAATTAATAAAATGTTATAGATAATAACATAAATAAATATTATTAACTGATTCAAAAAGAGTAAAACGGCCATTACCAATATATAGGAAATACATGTTTGACCAAATTACTGTGATAGCATAATTTCAACAGTGTCAACAGCTTTCTATCTCTAGTTGTATTATACATTCGATTCAATTTCAATTAAGGCAGAGCACACAACAAATGTGCGTGGATGAGAATTGAGATGCTATTAAGTGACTTTAGTAGGAATTGCAAAAAAAAAAAAACGACAAACTCGATACCCACGGGTCTCGGTCCTATTAAAACGGGGAGTACCCGACTAATTAGGTAATTCGATCGGGGATGAGATTAAAAAAAATCGAACTGACTTAACAATGTGCTGGGAAAGTTATGATAATTTTTACTCGTATCCGGCCCGTTTAACTTTTTTTTGACAAAAATAAAAATATTTACTAAAAATTCTAATGGTTTAAAAAGTAAAAAGATGAAAAAACTTATCAAAAAAAGCTTAGTAATTTCAATTGTAATTTTTAGTGTTTAGAATACTATTCTTTAAACAAAAATGAAAAAAAAAATATAAATATATTTAAATTGGCTAAAAAATGGGCAATATGAATTATATATACCAGCATTTCCCCAACACGACCCCAATTTAAGTGGGGATAGGAAAAAAGTTTTTAATGGTTATGTTAACATGTGTAGCATGCCCGATTCCGACCCGGCCCCCTGTCATTCTTATACCTTAGAAAATTAAACTTTTTTCTCTCTGACGATACTGTGATGCGAATTTTATAAAATATGAAGTGTTAATTAAACTATATTTATTATATATAAAAAAAGTGACGTAATAACGAGTCGGTTTAAAAAAAATAAAAAATAATTGAAAATTAATATATTAGCTAAAAATTAAATAGTCTAATATAAATTACAAAATGCTTTCTAACAAAGATATATATAATAAAAAAATTTAAATTACCAAACATAAAATAAAAAGACTATAAAGTCCCTATTTTTCACAATTTTGGACGAAAAACCGCAGTACAAAGGTACCGCAGACTAATTTGTTTTAATATTATATATATAGATTAGACATCTGAAATAATCAAAGTATGAGGAAAATGACACAATTTATATAATATTTATGCACTTTATCACATGTGTACTAAAACTAGTTAGGGTAATTTCACAAATCATTCACAACCTTTAAGTTAAGAATCGGCTGGGTCCCAACCTTTTTTTTTGACTCCTGGGTCCTCAACATTTCCTAAATTGACACGATAGGTCATTTTTGACAGATTCCATTAATATTGCCGTTAACTTTTCAATAAAATTACTGTTATATCCTTAACTTTTTAGTTTTAAAAATAAAAGATTTAAAAATATTAAAAATAATAAAAAATTAAAACAAAAATCCACACACCCCCTACCAACCCTTTCCGTCCCAAAACTGCCGCTGAAAATGACCGCTAGAAAGCTGCCATTTTCCGACAACCAAAACGGGAGTGTGAATCCCCCCAGTTTCGGAAGAAAAATGAGGCAGCCATTTTCGGCAAAAAAGGCAGAGATTCACCCCCATTTGTGTTGGATTCTGCCATTTCCAGTAGAAAAAATGGAGTAAGGTGGTAATTTTTTTATTTTTTAATATTTTATTTTTAAAATTAAAAAATTAAAGGGTATAATGATAATTTTATTGAAAAGTTAACGAAAAAATTGACGGAATCCTTCAAAAAAGACCTATCGTGCGTACTTATGAAAATTTGGAGACCTAAGGGGTCAAAAAAAAGTTGAGAACTCAGCCGATTCTTAACTCAAAAGTTAAGGACGATTTGTGAAATTAACCCAACTAGTTAGATGGAAGAAATCAAGTGGAAAATTTTTAAAAATATGAAAGGAAAAATCAACTGGAAATTAGAGAGCAAAGACTTGTGCGTTATTGTGGACCTGGCATAATTTGACCAAATCTTGTACCGTAATCTTACGGTTGTTAACAAAGTTTCACCGTAATAATAAATTAATGCAAATCATGTTTTAGCATTTATTTTAGAAACCAATGTCTTTTGTATTGTGTAACCGAATCTTCCCTTCTCAAAACCCAAAAGTTTGTTTTTCTAACTCAAATGCTCTTTTGTAGGGTATTTATATAAAGTTCTTTTGAAACACAAGGTAAAGTGTTAATAATACAAACTCTCATATAGGGGAATACACGCCACAATTAAATTATAGAAGAAACCCATGCAGGGATAGATATATATTATATTGAAACACAGTGCGATAAATGGAAGAAAGCCATGCTAGGATAGATATATATTCTATTGAGACATAGTGCGAAGTCCATGCTAGGTTCTTCCTCTGTCTCAAAAAAAAGTCCACTATTCTATTTTCGTCTGTCATAAAAAGATAGTCCATGTACCATATTGACCATGTATTTAATTTTTAATTTTCATATGCCCCTAATTAATTATTGTTATTCAATTACCTATATAATAAAAATATTCAATTACGTATATATTAAAAATATTTCAAATAATTAATAAGATATAATTGTATATGTGGAAAAATAAAGTAAAATTTAATGTTTCAATTATATTAATAACTATCGTTTGTTAATTTATGTGAAAATAATTACTGGGCTATCTTTATGGGACAGATATAGTATATTGAAACACAGTGCGATAAATTGTAGAAGAAAGCCATGCTAGAATAGATATATATTCCATTGAAACACAATGCGAAGTCAACAGTACAAGCCCCATGCAGGGAAATACACATTACAAATAAATTATAGAAGAAACTCTTTAGGGGAATCGAACTTAGGACTTCTAAGTCCCAATACCTCAGTCTAGCCCTACCAAATGGATTGGACCTCATTGGTGATTAAACCAATGTATCTATTTTATAAGTAAAATTAATTCTTCAAATTGAATATAGGCTCTTGTAAACTTTATGCTTGTTGATATCATATTCAGCCTTCGACTCAACAGATAAGATTTATATTCACGGAAAATTTATATTTGAATCAACTTGTGCAATTAATGTGTAGAGGTAAGGAATGTTTGAAATAAATAGAAGATAGTAAATGTGTCAAAGACAAGAAGATTGATATTTTTCTTGGGTCTCCCCTTCCTCAGCTTTGTTTGCCTCTATTTATAATGTTAATTTGCCCATTGCATGGGGGCGATGATTACATGCATTTAATGTTGGGCCCATATGAATGACCTATGGGTCATGTAAAGTGGGATTTGACCTTTACTTTTTAGGGTAATGACTATTGAAGTGTGTGGAGCAGTGGCCATCACTTTGTATTCAATGTTAAAGTCTCATCTGCCATAAGCGATAATGTCCATCACGTAGGTTCCTAAGCTAGTGCTTAGCTGGCGTGCTCGTCAAGTCGCAACGTTGGATTGGGGCACTGTGAGCGCATTAGTGCTCGGACATCCTAAACCGCGAGAGCATAGGAATGGACTCTTGCCTTTAAGGTCGCTAAAACATGCTCTTTAGATCTTTTGGTCGTTTGGTCGTTGGCTGTTAAATTGGATAAACCTCTCGGAGTCGGCTCCCAAGACCTTACAACTGTTAACCATTGTTGACCTTTGACCCTTTGCGACCTGGTGGCTACAATGCTAAGATAGGGGTAGAGCCAGCCATCGATATCCGGGTGTCTCGAAAATATAGATTGATACTAATTTGTATATTAATTTTTTTACAATTATTTATATGGTCAAAAAATGCCATTTTGTCAAAATGGAGTGTGCCGGGACAAAGGGCGTCTACCCCTGCCTACGCCCTTGTGCTAGATTATTTACTTAATTCATTTTGCTTCAGTATTACGTATATGATCTCATTTTTCTCTTTAATGTTTACTTAATTAGCTAGAGTTGGATGAGGATGAATTAAATGTAAGATATCAACGCAGAAAAATATAAAACTACAAACGTGCATGTGCAACTCACGTATCATCTACTAGAATATATAAAAGGCTAATTTGCGTAAAAGGACCCTAACGTATGAGGTTATTGTGTAAAAGGACCCTATCGTTTTTACTTTGGCAAATTAGACCTCAACCTTATCACTGTTCATGCAGAAAAAGACCCTATCGTTTTTGTCTTGGCAAATTAGACCCCAACCTATCACTATTCATAAGGTAAAGGACCTTCCGTCTCTTTCGGTTAAAACTCCCGTTAACTCGTGCATATTCTCCTACACCCAGCAGCTTGACAAGGATATTTATGCCTTTTAAAAATTATAATTTCTTTTTTCCACCTCTTGTAATAGTATAGTTAATTATTATTTATTATTATCATCGTCATCTTTTGATATATTAAAACTGAGTACTGATTTACTGCTAGATAATTAACCGTATTATGAGATGATATGATGTGTCAAATAGCACATATCTAACACATAGCATAAATGTCTGATGGCATATAGTTTTCATATTTGAACACCATAGTTTATAAAAATTAACATGGATGAACCTCAAATATGCCGCCAGATATTTATGTGGTGTGTTAGATATGAGCTAATGACACGTCATATTATCTTCTAATATGGCTAAATATCTAGCGGTAAATCAGTGCTCAATTTTAATATGTCAAAAGATAATGATGATAATAATAAGTAATAATATATTTAAATATACAATTATAAGAGGCGAGAAAAAGAGGTTGTAACTTTTTAAAAGATATAAATATCATTGTCAAGCTGTTGAGTGTCGGAGAACATATACGAGTTAACGGGATTTTTGACAGAAATGGGTGGAAGGTCCTTTTTTGCATGAATAGTGATAGGTTGGAGTCTAATTTACCAAGGCAAAAACGATAGGGTCTTTTTCTGCATGAACAGTGATAGGTTAGGGTCTAATTTGCCAAAGTAAAAACGATAGGGTCCTTTTGCACAATAACCTTATACGTTAAGGTCCTTTTGCGCGAATTACCCATATATAAAATCCCAAAATGTTAATTCATTAGTTGGTCGCGTAGTTCAATTATTTATAAACTCATATTTCACACATATTTAACTGATGTGTGATTTATTCACACTTTTCCCAACAATTATGCTTTCAAACGAGGAATCACATCATTTTAGGCCCCTTTAACTGATAGTCCATTCATCTCTCTTCACTCTATCAAAAGCTAAATCCTTCACCGTGTATCACAGTCTTACATGGGCACAACTACTTTTTACAAGGTCCAAATTTGTTTCTAGTTAACAACTGACGTTGACACAATCGCCTTCTGAACCATCAACGATGAATATCCTTTTTGACATCGTGACTTAACTTTTTGGGCTCACCTCTTTGATACAGCCGCATTTGACGAGATCTTTCTTGTGCATCCACATAATTAACTCTTACCGTAAGGCCTATCTGTGATACTAGTAAGGAATTGAAATTCCATTTCAAAAGGTTAACCCATTGTAGGTGGTTTAATCCAATTCTTACCCATCTTTTCCTTGTGTTGTTTAACTTATGTCGAAGTTGCCCACACTTTTTTTAACGACACATATGTAATTGATTTTAGATAATAATAAATAAATAACATTACTTAATTATATTATGTCCAAAGATCGATATTGTTTGTCATTAATTACACGTATCATCTTACAGAACAAAAGATGAATTAAATAGAACATTGTAACAGACACATGCAACTATACCCTCTATTATGTGCACATGTAACTGCACTTTGATATGTGTGACACTTTAAGAATTAGATTATGATAATCAACAAAAATTGTAAGATTACAAAGTGAATAATAATTTAGGCTAATATGCTTCCCCTTTATGCTACATTCTTGGATTCAATAAAATGATATCTTTTGAGGTCAGACAAGATTGGTGCCTCACAAGACCATTATTTGCAAGTTGCCTTTCTAATCCAACTTGCTACAAGAATTGTCCTTTTTTGGCTTTGTTACTTTGTCCCCCACACCCACCCTTGTCTCTCAAGATTCCAATGAAGAGCCGTTGGATGAATATAAAATTTTTTAATACCCCTTTTAAATTACTAAATATATTGTTTAAATAGCCCCACGCGATAATTGAATATTATCGATAAACTTCTTCTCACTGATACCCTTAAACATTTATTTTCCATATAAAGCCCTTCTTAAAAAATAATTGATAAATATTATTATACTTGGGATCATTCAATGAAGAGAGGTTAATTATGAAGAAGTGATATTCGTACACATAAAGTGTACAATTTTTATATACACACCCTTGTATTTACTTAAATGTCCTTTGCATTATCTTCTTTCAAATCACGACTTTTGGAGGGTGAGAGTAAATTCAGGGGTGTGTGTACAAAAATTATACACTTTGTGTGTACAAATATCACTTCTCTTAATTATGTGAAAAGAACCGTTCATCTCTATTCAGTAAGTTACAAAATTTGTACACACCCTTTAACATTTGTCAATTTAAAGAAGATAGGGTCAAAGATGTTTAAATAAATATAGGAGGAGTGTGTATAAATTTTGTACATAAAATATGTACAAATAACATTTTTCACCACTTTATTATATTAATAAAGAGTTGTGTTATTTGAACAAAAAAATATACAAAAACTTAAACAAAACTGACACATAGTAGGATTTTATTTTTCAACATATCACGTTACTTTTTCATCAATAGTAATCACATAGGTGATATTTTTATTCTTTTACACTTCCTGTCTACTAATTTATCTAAATAGAATTATCCATTAATATAATTCTCTCTTCTAAATTTTCAAAGAGACGTTGTCCTCAGATAAGACTTTATTGTCTTCTTGCAACTTCATTAGTCTTTTATCTGCATCAAACTCTCTTTCTCTCTCTCTCTCTCTCTCTCTCTCTCTCACACACACACACACACATCACCAGTATCTGGTAACCGCATCAAACACTAAGAGTAGAGGAGCTTGAGAGATAATATTATTCTCTATTCTCTCTCTAAAAAATCAGCCAGCCCTGTAAAAGGAGAAAGAAGATGTTCAAGGGTGTATTAAGGTTAGGTTCTCTCTCTTCATTTACCTCTCCCATGAAAGAAATTATGAAAAATCATGAGATTAAACGGGATCAATAAATTCTTCAAAAAAAAAAGGGTTGGGGGGATCATTAAAAGTCTCAAATCAATGCACCACTGTCGTTCTTGGATAAAACTACTTGAACATAAAAAGTGAATATAAAGATTGAGATAGATATATTTTCTTGAAATTGGCATGGTGTCTTGAAAAACAGAATGCGTTCAGTCAGGTTTATTTCGTGTTAAATTTTATATATTTATTTTTTTACTTAACCAGAACTTCAATTAACTAGGGTTTTTTGCTAGCCGTAACATTTTGTTTATTTGGGTTATTTTGTTTTTGGTGTAAATAACAGCAGAAGCATTTCAAGATCTTTTCTCACTAAAAGCTCCACCAGGAATTTTTCAGCCAATACCCAAAGGTCAGTTACTTATATCCCTCTATATACACCAAATAATTCTCAAATATGATACTACCATTTTTGTCACCTTGAGACTAGATGATCAATTAGTTAATTAAAAGATAAATAAAAGGGGTTTTTGAGTTGTTGTTGGGTTACTTATTTCTTTTGTTAGAGCGGAATTTTCTAGCACCTATATTGCCAGCCGTTATGGAACTTGATGATCACCTATGTGAATACGTCAATAAACTCGAGAGATAGTAGTGTAGGTGTCGTCATGGCACGCAAGGACCCGTTAGTGTTTTAATGAAGCATAACGCAAAGAAATATACAAACTAATATAAATGTTTAGAAAACCCACAACTGAGTGAGTTGAATTTAAACATTGGACCTTAAGAGATAGGGTGTACATCGATAAACTTACAAGAGCCCCACCTAGCCCCCAGTTAAGGCTAATAATTGTTAGATAATGAACCTTGTTATTTTAAACCAAAAAAAAAAAAAAGAACACAAGTATAATCTGCCTTATAAGTAGGATAAATTTATATAAATATTTATGTCCTAACAAAACACAAAGTAAAGAAATATACAAAGCAATATAATAAATCTTGAAAAAATCCACACAGCAGTTAATGACATTTGAATAGAGGACATTTTTATGGATTCTGCAGGTGAGTTGGATGATTTTAATTGGCCATCTGACTTTGTACAAAGTGTTAGATCTGGTTCACTAGAGAATCATCATTTTTAAGAATTCAGGGCATTCAAACTAGCCAATTGGGCTAGTCTCATTGGCACTTAACCTCATTTTTGGCAACTGGTTTATAAATTAATTTAATTTATAAACTGGTCACGTAACTCCTTTCTATTGGTTTATGACTTTTTTATGAAAACATGAATCAATAGGAAAGGGCCACATAATGTAAACCACTTGCTAAAACACACTGTAAAATGATTTTTCTGTTGGGTACGTACGTATCAGCAGTGATTACATTACATAGTCCGTCAAGTTTTTGGTGCAAGAAATTTACTAGCAATAACAAATTGCAATAATAATTTTAATTAAGTATATAAATTATAAAGAATTCGAGCATTATTTTTATTCTCTTACGTAAGAGTCATGACTACTTTATTGAATTGTTGAGACCACTTAATCTAAAAATTTATTAAATAGATAGATCAAGCCGATTATTTATTTATTTATTATATTATATATATTTTCAACAACCGCGACTATATTTTTGTCCACATATTTTAATTGACTAATTATATCTACACCACTCATTTTACTAAATACACCACATTTTTATTAATGTGAACACCCCTAATCTTTGTTTCTTCTAGTATTTAAACCCCTAAAAGTTTCTACTATATTTTTTTCTCGAATTTTTGATTTAAATATCCTCTCATATTCTTAATAATCAAATATATTTAAAAATTTTGATTTGTGTATATTAAAATCATATGAAAAAACATAGTTATGTATAATTAGAAATTACATTTTGTTTATTTAAAAGATTTAAGCAATTCCCGCAATGAGATTTTTAGAATTAAGTTATCATTTGAGCCAATATTTCATGACAATAAGATGTTAAAAATAAAAATGTGACAAAAATAAGCTAATAATTGAAGTGTAAAGAATTAAAAACATAAAGGATGATGAGTATAATTAAAATGTGGTATTGTTAGTAAAAGATGTGGTGTCAATATAACCACCCATTTTAATTATCATTGACGTTATAATTTAAATTAGAATTGATCTATATTTAGACAAATATGTGAATAAAAGTTATGACAAAAATGAGTTCAAATTATTATATTATTCCTGAAATGACTTTGAATCTTCGTTAAATTGTGTAGGAGTAATAGGTCTTTCAATATAATTTTTATTCATTTATATGTCTATATAGCGTGATTCGTTAAACTAACGTCACATACATGCCTCTTTAGACTCTTTCCATGTGCCTTTATTCCCTTTGGACTTTGGTTTATATTAAATTGAAGGACCACATGAATAATGCATTGACTGAAAGCGACGAGATGATCAATAGGGGATTGGGTATTGCATTGAATTTGGACGAATAATAAAGCTTCCTTTTTTTTTTTTTTAATAAATATAAGAGACTTAGATTAGGTTGAAAAAAAAAAAAAAAAGTAAAAACCATCTTGCTACCCTTTGAAGTTATGTTATATATTAAATTCTCACTGGAGTCCTTTGCGGAGGCACAACCCCCAAACTCGTCCCATGAATCCGATTACTGGGAGTGATGAGACCTCAAAATTGCAAAGGTTAGCTAGTCAAATTACTATCGCTACCTTTGGCATTCTTCAATCAAAATAGTTAATATATAGCATAATCTAATGAAAGAACTGGGCAGGCCGCGAACGGCCCGAGCAGTGGGGTCACTTCAAACCCGTGAGTTTGACCGGGCCTTTGGTATTTCTCTAAAATAAGAGAACCGGGCTCGGCCCACCATCTAGTTCACCAGGTTTCAGGACTTGCCGTTAGGGCTAGGCTGGGCTGGTTTTTATAACTATGCTTTTTTGAATTGATTTATAGTTACCGACTTACTTCACAAATGTGAAATTTTAAATTAAACATAAATGTTTTTCAACTTATTTAGTGGATAAAGTTAAATATAGTAATTATAAGATTTTTTATTCTTCTAGCAGCATATACACTGAACCTTGGCTACTTAAATAGGGATAAGTTTTCACAAACCATTTTCTTCTAGCAGCATTTTCAGAGACCATTTTCTTCTAGATACTCAAGTGGGCTCCACACCATTGTCTGATTAACTCATCTCAACAATTTCTTTGT
The DNA here is from genome assembly GCA_963692815.1 of Nyctanthes arbor-tristis. NCBI lineage: Eukaryota > Viridiplantae > Streptophyta > Magnoliopsida > Lamiales > Oleaceae > Nyctanthes > Nyctanthes arbor-tristis. Next base: position 36,991 of record CAVNYN010210597.1, on the reverse strand, counting down.
AATATCAGGAAAAATAAAAAAAAATTACAAACCATTTCTTTTGAGTATTCACAACGAGAGGTGAAGATTTGTTTTAGTACATGTAGATACCATAAAGCCTGTTCTTCGGGGAGCTTTATGTGAAAGTAATTTATAAATAGTTGATTTATTTGAATGTGTATGATTTTTTATGGAGAACTTGTAATTGGCATTAAAATTTGATTTTTTTTTAATTAAAACTAAAGAGTAATGGTTCCGATGTCCCATTATACGTCTAACATGATTATTCTGCCAGACGCACACATGGTTGGAGATTGACTTTTTTGAAACAAGAATAAAGATTAGGGGAAACAAAAGTACAAAAAAGTTGATAATGTTATTTTTTTTTATGCAGCAGACTAGAAAGCAAAATAGCATTAATCACAGGCGCAGCAACCGGTATTGGGAAAGAAACAGCAAAAAAGTTCATTGACAATGGCGCAAAAGTAGTGATTGCTGATATCCAGACACAATTGGGTCAAGATACAGCAATTGAACTTGGATCACATGCTAGTTTCATTTCTTGTGATGTCTCAAAAGAGACCGACATTGCACAAGCAGTCGATTACGCCGTCTCGAAACACGGTCGCCTCGATATCATGTTCAATAATGCGGGAATTGCGTGTCGCACTCCACCGACCATAGTTGACCTCGATCTTGCCGCGTTTGACCGAGTCATGGCCGTCAACGTTCGAGGAGTTGTGGCCGGGATCAAGCACGCGGCCCGGGTCATGATCCCCCAGGGAAGCGGCTCGATTTTGTGCACGTCGAGTATCACAGGAGTGATGGGAGGGTTGGCGCAGCACACGTACTCAATATCCAAGTCCACGGTGATCGGAGTCATGAAATCTACGACGGCAGAGCTATGCAGGTATGGTATCAGAATCAACTGCATATCGCCCTTTGCCATTCCGACTTCGTTTGCGATTGATGAAATGAGGGATTACTTTACCGGGGTCGATGATCGAGGGCTCGCGAAAATGATATATGATAATGGTGTTTTGAAGGGAACAATTTGTGAACCAGAAGATATAGCCAATGCTGCGGTTTTTCTTGCATCTGATGATGCCAAATATGTTAGTGGGCAAAATCTTGTGGTAGATGGTGGTTTTACTTCAATTAAGTCACTACAATTCCCCATACCCATCGAGTTCAAAAATGAAAAATGAGAGATGCTTTTCCCCCCTCCATACCTTGTCATAAAATGCACAACGTTCAACATAGTTTGTAATTTGACAGGACTCAAAACAATTGTTGAATTTATTCTCTTGGTAGGAGGGCTTCTCTCTTCTCCCCAATGCATGGGAGATATAAAGCCTCATGACATTACACTTTCATATTGGTGTCCCATCAACTCTCAAATTTTAATAGCATCTCTAATATATAGTTATACTCATAGAATAAATTGATAATTAGTAAAAAAGTACTTATTTGACACATTAAATATTTGACATTGTCATAGAGAATGTCATCAAGTGTTAATTTATTCAATTAAAAAATTTCGCTCTTCTACTTTTTTTCAAAATCCCTAATAATAATTTGACAAATATACAATGTTGACATTGTTACATTGGAGGATTTTTTGAATGTAATATCAATATTCTTTGACACATATACACTTAAAACATTTCACCTTGACTTTTCATTAGAGATGCTCTAAGAATAATGCTAAGGTCTTGGGTCATGATCTATTTAAGAAAGAGATAGACACAAGAAAATTAATTGGTCTCACAAATTTTCCTTTTTTTTTTTAAATTTTATTTTTCATTTAATCACTTTCATCTCATTTACACTATTTTTCTTCACTTAGGTCTAAGAGTATCCACATTAGTGTTATTAGATTTAACTATGTACATTTGTGAAGTGCTATGTAAGAATATTAAATTTAGCTATTGATATCTAACGCATTGGTGGTGTTAAACTAACTCTTATAATTCAACTTTAAGTTAAAAGTAAGCCATAATTAAATTAATTCAACCTATACACAATACCAAAAATAAAGAAAGTAAATATGATTGGCCACATGAGTTGTTAAAATTATTATTAACTTTAACAATAAAGTTAACAAGTTGTTAAAAAGATTCTTTTTACAACTTCATTAACACCACCAATATAATTACATTTTTGAGTCATTAACTAATAACTTTACTAACACCCCAGTTTAACACTACCACTGTGGATGCTCTAAAAACAAACTTTCATCTTCAACTTTTGTACTATTATTTTTGAATTTCTATTTATTTCTCTCATCTTTTTCACTTTTCCCTCTTTTTTTCTACACTTCTTTTCATACACATTTAATTAAAATAATCATTTTCTCTCTATCTCTCTCCTCTATACCACCCATAACCCAAGACCCTGCATTAGAGATGCTCTAATGTGATAGTGCCATCAAAGCCGACTTTAGGTTTTCAGGGGCTCTAAGGAGACCTCAAACAAAAAAAGATTAAATTTTTGGGGCTCTGGGCTAAAAATTTGAAACTCAAGAAATATTAAAACACAAATATATTGTTGGATGGAGTTTAATCTCTGACCATAGTAATATCTAAAACTTATTTTTGCCCTAGCACCTACCAAGTTAAAGGTTATTTATATTCAATATAAACATACTCAAATTATATATACTCATTATGTTCCAATTATATAACCATGTTCCAAATTTAAGGAGTTACTTTTTGTTCTTTTATAAAATTAAACTTTGGGTGCATTTGATTGCAAGTATGACATTTACTTAGAAAGAAAATATTTTCTTGTCAACTGAATTAAGTGTGTTTGATTGCTATAATTTTTCATGGAAAATGCTAGTTTTCCACATAAATTTCCACTTTCACGCTGTTTGATTAGCTCTTTTTTCATAGAAAATATTTTCCTACTTTTGATCACTTGACCATATTTTCTAAGAAAACAAGAAAGTAATTCATTTTCCAACAGCCTCGATGGCCTATAGTCAAGGTATGCTATTATTACATGACAAGTCTATGATTATGTAGCATTGTTACGCACATCAAACTTTATATCTCCATCCCACAAAGGGAGGAGATTATTGCAATTGGGATATAGAATAATTCCTTAACTGTTGATTATTCTTCAAAAATGTTAATGAGAGATAATGAATCATAAATTGGAAAAGAGTCCCACTATTTGTAGGTAATGATTTAGGCAATCATTTAACAAATATGGTAAGTTCACTGTCTTATCCTTAGATTATTTTCCGCAATTACACAATACACATAGGTAAAATTGTGAATTTACCCTTATTTTTGTAAAAGATTGCCTAAATGATTACCAGCAAATAGTATTTTCCATTGGATTGGAAAAGATTAATAAACTACAAATTCGGTTTTAAGTAGTGATATGTCATCATTTTATTGGTCCAACATTTTTAAAAAAAAATAACTTTTAATTTAACTTTTAAAAAAGGGCTAATTAGCTCTATATAATCCTATTCTTTAACGTTATTATGCAATTTAACTCTAACTTTTAAAATTTGGCGATTCTAAGACCAAATCTAACCTTTTTGTGCAATATAATGCTTTTAACTTAAAAAGACTATAATACCCTTAAATTAAAATTTAACTAAAAATTAGTGAATAAAAATAGATAAAAACTAAAAAAAACATAATTTGGTTGTATTAAAAAAATTAATTTAAGAATTTAGGGATAATAAAGGGGATGCATTGATCAACTTCATAATCCTTCTAGAGTAGGGTAGTGCGGATAGAATTGATATGTGGGTCGGGTAATGCAGATTGGAATTTCAACGTGTTTATCAATTCCTTTATTATATTTTTTCTATTGTTTTAAAATTTCCTCATTTATATTATATTTTTATTAGTTTTAATTAAATGTATAGTTTAGTTCTATCAGTGCGGATCCCATTTCGTTCAACGCGAATCAAGTATTTTAGCCATTATTACAAGGAACTCAGTAATATTTCAATAAGAAATACTAAAATTTAAGATTTGTAAATATGACTTATTTGTTTTTATTTATTTATTGCATATTAATTTTAATTTAATAAGAATTTGAGGGTATTGTTGTCTTTTTAAGTTGAAAATATTATATTACGCCAAAAAGGTGAGATTTAATGTTATAATTGCTAAGTTTGAAAGGATGGGGCTAGACTGTACAATAAAATCAAAGGATATGGTTAGATTGCGCCAATTAGACTTAAAAAACTAATAAAATGATGTTACTTAATAGTGTTTTATAAATAAATTAATTCACTACAACATAATTGACAAAAAATCAAGTGAAATACATGTCGGTTGGTCAAAAAAACGACGCATAATAGTAGACACTGGGAATTTTGAAAATATGTTGTAAACTTTACACGTCGTTTGCATAATAGGTGTCGGTTGAGCCAACAAGAACTAAGGCACATAGGGGCCACATTGTCATCCCTATAACTGGTATTGTCGCCTCTGTTGTTCAATTGGGGGTGACGTTTAATGTTGCAACAGGCCCGCACGTGTTGATCTATTGCAATGACTTCTTATTGCTTCTATGATCCTCACCTATACCAACGACGATGTCGTCCCAATAGAACCCATATAGGGATGACAGTTGGATTCATTTTTTTGAAAAAAACAGGTCACCCCTATAGATCAATTTCTTGGGAAAAAATGTACATGTGCCAGCCATAAATCCCCAATCGCACGGTTATCATCATTCTTTTACAAATTACAATTCCAAATTCACTGCAACTCATAATTCACAAACACAAAGCCAATCTCAAAAAAGATAGTAAACTAAGTCACAAAATCTAACTCCTGCAACTTACAACTAAACTAAATTGAACAAACTCAAATGTTCATATTCAAGTCACAAAATCTAAGTCCAATAACATACCTCTACATCAACATGAGTATTCTTATGAACTTAAATGATCAAAATGTTCCAAACATAGTAGATAAAAGGAGCTAGAAGTGGTTGCATAAATAGCCAGCCTGTTCAAAAGAAGTGAAATAGATTCAAGAAGTGGTATAATTTGTGCATCATACGTTCAAAGCACCAAAATGCATCTGTTTCATCTTCAAGTAACATTATCATAGAGGAGCAAAGATCACTTCCTACCCAACATATAGATGGATTTCAAAATAAGCACCTTTATGCAATTACTGGAAATAAACTAGAACATAACATATAAAGAATACTAAATAATTCTAGAAAGTTTTTGACGGTTTTCTAGTAGACCAGAAATGGAGGAAACATAAGCAAATTAATAAGGAAGCAGGTATATATTCAACAAATTAGGGTTTGGTCTTGCTTCCTGGCAAGTTTAAATTCAACCGTGTGATGTTCTTTTTTCATTCTTCATTCCTATATTCAATTACTTTTCAACCTTTTCAACCAAATGGCTTTGGAAATGTCTATGCTAATATAACTCTCGAAGATAAGGATCTGGGTATTGAAATTGGAGGAGAAGATGTTGCAAATGTGATGAAGAAATACCGCTATTGTCTTGTAGGGCAGTTCTTGACTGACAAAGCAATCAATCCAAACGCCATGAGAAATCCTCTGGCTTTCCTATGGCGTCCAGTGAAAGAGATTTTCATCAAGGAGATTAATTCATCACTTTTCATGTTCTAATTTTTCCATCATACTGACATGGGAAGGGTTCTAGATAATGGGCCTTGGATGTTCAATCAACACATCCTTATTATCAAGCGGCTGGAAGGGAATGAAAAACCTTCAAAGGTGGAGCTTTTTCATGTGACATTCTGGGTTCAAGTGCATGATCTGCCTATAGGCTTCATGGCTGAATGAATTGTGAAGACAATAGAGGACTATTTGTGCACTTTCATTGAATCCGATCTAATAATTTCAGTGGCGGGTGGAAGAATTACATTCGTATTAGAGTTCTGATGGATGTTCGTCAACCCTCAAGCATAAAATGAAGATTAAGAAAGCAGTGGGTGACTGGCTCTCGATTAATTTCAAGTATGAACGTCTTCAAACTTTGTGCTTCATTTGAGATAAGCTAGGCCACTCTAATAAATTTTTCGATCTAACTTTTTGACAGCCCCAATAGTGAAGTAATCCATGCTTACGGTCCATAGTTAAGGGCGATACATCACCGACCCCAATACATATCCGGTGAACGGTGGCTGAGTAGTGCAAGGGCTGATTTTGGAAAGAGCACGAATCAAGGGTGTAAAATGGGAAGATCGTGGATTCGGATGAAGATTGCGAGAATCATGGAGAAATGTTAGCTAAGGCAAGTGAGGCAACTCAAATCACTAAATAATCTATTGAAGCTATAGTAGCACTAAAAAAGGGAAGAAAGTCATGGGCTAAGAAATTAAAAGCAATGAAGGGCTGATTATAACTGATCTGAAAAGGTGTCGTTTGGAAGAAGATCAACTTGAGACTGCACAAGATGGCCCATTTTCTGATATAATTTTGATGCCCAAAAATGGACCAGCGGTGGGACATGGGACTCCGGCTCACCGACAAGAATGAGTATTTTGAGCTAGAATTGCCGTCGGCTTGGCAACCCACGGGCAATTCAGGTACTCTCAGACCTTATCCAAGATAAAAAGCCTAATTTTATTTTTCTTATTGAAACTTTGTCTCGTAATTCTCGTTTGGAACAAATAAAAGTTCAGTTGAGTTATGAAAGCCTTTTTACGGTAGATTGTGTTGGACATAGTGGAGGACTTGCATTATTATAGAAAACTAAAACAATAGCTTTCTTTTTAAGCTATTTTAATAATCACATCGACGTTGAAGTTTGCATCTCTAATCAACCAAAGTGGTGGTTAACTGGATACTATGGCATACCCGATAGAAACGAATGATATGAAAGCTGGAACCTACTAAGATTTCTATCATCGGTGTCCTGTCTCCCTTGGGCCTGTTTAAGGGACTTCAATGATCCACCCCTTCAATGTGAGAAATTTGGCCGAACTCCTCACCCGAACAGGCTCTTAAACAGCTTCCGACAAACTCTTTTGGATTGTATTCTCCATGATTTGGGAATGGTTGGCAGCCAATTCACTTGGTTCAGAGGCTGGGGGACAGATAATTGGATTGAGGAAAAACTTGATCGAGTAGTAGCCACTCTTTCATGGACACGGAAATTTATTCTGACGCTCGGGTCCTTAATCTGGGGATTTTCACGTCAGATCACTCATCGATTCTACTACAACCGAAGCCTCCTCAACTTATCTAGAAGAAGCGGTTTCGCTTTGAAAATTTCTGGGTACGCGAGGCAAAATGCAGAGCAGTGATTTCCAGTAGCTAAGAACAAAGCAAAACCTAGCCACTTAGGAATAGAATTGATAGATACGGTACTGATTTGCTTAATTGAAGTAGAAAATTAAATTGTAACTTTCGAGCTACCATCAAGCAATGCAAAGCCACTATGAATCATGTTCAACAGCTGAGAGACGCGACTTCACTGGGGATTTTTGAGAGAGCCAAAACAGAATATTATAAGGCATTGAATCAACAGGAGATTTTTTGGAAACAAAGGACCAAACAGTTTTGGCTAAAAGAAGGCGATGCAAACACCAAATTCTTTCATTCAGCTGCCTCAAATAGAAAGAAACGCAATAATATTGAGAAGCTTAAAGACAAGTATAGGAATCTCTTAACTAGGGAGAGTAGAATGCGTGATAATATGGTGGAGTACTTTAATCAGATTTTTGCCACAGTGAGGAATCATAACAACCCGAACATTGTTTTGAATCATGTAGAGCCACGAATCACAGAGACACAGAATAATGATTTACTAGCCTCTTTCACCACAAGTGAAGTCAAAATAGCACTTTTCCAGATGCATCTGGGCAAATCACCTGGCCCTTGATGGGATGAATCCATAATTTTTTCAATCTTTCTGGGATGTCGTGGGTAAAGATATCACTTCATTCTATTTGGAGGCCTTAAATAGTTGCCAAATCTTTGATGATCTTAACACTACAACCATTGTATTGATTCTGAAAAAAAAAAACACGAGAAAGTATGGGGATCTTCGTCCCATTTAATTATGCAATGTGGTGTTTAAAATCAGCTGAAGCAGATTCTTGAGATTATATCTAATACACAAAGTGCTTTTTATTTGGGACGACTTATTACGGACAACATTATGGTGACTTTTGAAACTATGCACTACTTGAAATGGAAAACTCAAGGTAAACAAGGCTATGCCACTCTCAAGATCAATATTAACAAAGCCTGTGAAAGGCTAGAATGGGGCTTTCTTATGCAAGTCATGAGGCGGATGGGATTCTCTCAGAGATGGATCAATCTCATTTTCATATATGTCTCAACAGTGAAGTACTAGATATTGCATAATGGGACTGAGTTAGGGCCAATCATTCTGGAGAGGGGTATTAGACAGGGCTGAGTCTTGTCTCCTTACCTTTTTATTCTCCATGCTAAAGCCCTATCTAATGCTATCCAACATAAAGCAGCCAGGGAAGAGCTTCACGGCTGTAAAGTTGCTCGAAACGTACCGGTTATCTCTTTTAGCTTATAAAAGTGAGTCGGGACAGGCAATAAATTTTCAGAAATCCACATTGTTTTTCAGCTCAAATGTGGAAATTAGTAAGAGACAGCATATTTCTAACCAACTAAGTATTGGGACGACTAGAGGCATGACCAATATCTTGGCCTTTGATGGGAAGAAATAAAAAGGAGATTTTCTCTTTTATCAAGGCTAGAATTTGGCAAAGGACTCACGGCCAGAAAGAGAAGTTCCTATCTAGAGCTAGCAAAGAAGTTCTATTAAAAACAGTGGTGCAAGCAATTCCAAATTATGCTATAAGTGTGTTCTTGCTTCCAAAGGATCTTTGTAGTGATATAGAGCATACTATGAACTCTTATTGGTAGGGCAGAAACAAAGAGGCCACAAAGGGTATTTCTTGGATGCGTTGGGATAGTTTATGCTATCCTAAGAACCGAGGGGGGTTAAGTTTCAGGCACCTCCATGAGATGAACTTGGCACTTTTGGGAAAACAAGGATGGAAATTCATGATTTTGAGAAGGGGAATTTGGTACAGGACAGGGAATGGAGCTAATGTATGCGCTTGGGGAAATCCTTGGCTTATGGATGAAGAAATGGGATGTTATCATCAGATATTATTCCAAATGGGGAAAACGTAACAGTGAACCAAATCATAAAACCTTTGTTGCCTGCTTAGGATACCACTGTTGTCAATGACCTGTTCCACAATAGAAACAAAAATCTGATTCTTTAAGTCCGTATTAGTATTCGAAACATGATGGATCGGCTCATATGGCATTTTGAGAACAAAGGATGTTATTCCGTAGGAAGCGGATACAAAGTGGCGTGCAATCTTTAAAATGAGGACCAACTCCCACTTATTGACAGATTGTGAAAAATCATTTAGGCGATGAATGTTCCTCCAAATATCCAAAATTTTCTATGGTGGGCTGCGTCAGAAGTTCTTCCTATTAAGAGCCATTTACGCTCTAAGCACGTATTGCCTCAACGGGAGTGAGAGCATCTTGCATTGCTTCGCTCAGTGTATTTTTACAGGGCGAGTTGGACAGCCTCAGCCATTGGTTCATAATCTAACAGTGCAGTGACCTTTAAGGAGTGGTTAACTTCTATTTTGCATGAGTTGGACAATGGTGACACAGAGAGGATGGCTGCGATTTGTTGGTCAATCTGGCATAATAGAATGAAGTGGTTTGGAATGCCCTTAGCACCTCCGAAAGTGATCTCTATTGCTACGACTATGAGAAATCAATAGATGGAAGCACATTCTAGGTAGCGCCAAGGATCGATTCACATGGCAAGCCGAACTTTGAATTCCCTCTAATGGAAGAAACTGGGTAGCGGCTGTGTCAAATTCAATGTGGATACAGCTGTTTTTCTTGATAAAGATTTAGTAGGGGTTGGTATTGTGATACGTGACTCTGATGGAATATTTATTGAAGCAAGAACTATGAAATTAGAAGGTAGGTTTGAGGCTCAGATGGCAGAAATTCTAGGCATGCGAAAGGCTTTGAAATGGGCAAAGGAACGGAGCGATAATGGCATTATCATTGAGATAGACGCACTTATTGTATATGACGCACTTTGCAGCTTGCAAAACGACATATCTCCTTTTGGATTGATTATCAATGATTGTAAATAACTCTATACAAGTATCCAGTGTAGAGTTCTCTTGGGTTTATAGATCTGTGAATCAGGTTGCTCACTAGAGCAACTGATTTCTTGTTAGGTCTATCTCAGTTTTTTTTATTTTCCCCTCCTTTCATTTTAGATGTACTAGTTCGAGATGCAAACAATGAATAAAATTATTTCTTTCAAAATGATAATAATAATAAGGAAGCATGTATACAATATTATTGAATTACTTATATCGGTTAACAAATTCTAGTGCGGAAGCTTTCTTATAAATTGTTGCCTTCATCAAAATAGGGGGGATGAGACGTGCAAAACAAACAATTCGTATTTGTTTTTAGATGGTTTAGAAAGGAAATTCATTCAAGTGATTTCTAAAAGTCTTATATCATATTGTATAGTTTCATGAACTCTTCATTTAATTAGGAAATCTGAAACAACTTTATGGTCAATTACCAAATTTCTTTTCAAAGTTATAAATACTTGCAAACATTTCTCATCATCAACATCCACAAGTAGAGCCGATTGTCTCAATTTATTTTTTCATCCACGATCTCTTAATATTAATATAATTAAATCTACACAAGATGTAAAGAACACACAACACACTATGATCACAACTAAAATTTATTGCTTAACCTACCGAATTAAGAGACTGAAAGGCTTTTATATTGAAACCTTGCCTTCCAAGCATTACACATTCATCTTATTTTTCATAGATATATATATATATATATATCATTTGTCTATATGCTTACTTGTTAATACACGTTTCGTTCTTCTATGCTTATACATATTAATAGACATCCATATATTCATCTTTATTTAGTCTCTTTCTCGTTTCTTACTTATGCCACTCTTAGAGAAAGAATGGGATGGTTCGTCATAAATCTATCACACACAAAGGTGGGCATACATTACTTATCGGCACAAAAGATATTGAGCTCCAAAGTTCGGTTTCCCACTACATGCCAACCTCTACTTCCATTTACGAGCATGCTCCAATTTATGACTTGCTTTTCAAATATCATGCCTTCAATCATCTACAACATTGTAGAAAAGGGAGTGAGTACAAAGTACTCAGTGAGTAACAAAATCCTTTGATTCACTTTTCGTTTGAGAAATTCCTTTTCAAGACAAGTTCAAGGAAATCATGGAGAGCACAAAACCTTTGGATGCACAAGAGGGTCTATCACTAGTTAAACTACTACCCGTAGTGCACAATCATATAATTCAATATCAATTCAATCATGGTCATGTATATTCAACTGGATCTACATTCAAATCCCAGTTGACCCCTATCAGAATTTCCACATAGAGCAATACAAATACAAAGCAAATATCATACTAATCATTACCCATCTCGGTATCACTAGATGACTCATAGTATGGCAATTATATAATTCAATATCAATTCAATCATGGTCATGTATATTCAAGTGGATCCACATTTAAATCCGGTTGACCCTTATCGGAATTTCCACATAGAGCAATACGAATACAAAGCAAATACCATACTAATCATTACCCATCTCAGTATCATTATATGGCTTATAGTATGACAACAAAACAAAGCCAAGCAAAGCAAAGACAAGATGGGTAGAGCATTAACTATTGATCCAAATGCAAGAAATCAATTTCTTCTTTTTCACAATAACAATGCATTAAGATTCATGTTCATCTCGCGGAAACATCGATCAAAATCCATGGTTCTCTTATCAAAACTTCAATCAAAATCCATGATCATCTTATGAAATCTTTCTGAATGCTAGAAAGGGAATCAAAACATTAGTTACTTACCTCTTGATTTCCCAAGGGTTGCTTTGAACAATTCTAAGTGGAAAAGTGCCCCCAAAACCTTGATATTCCTCAATCAAAATGATGTTTTTAAGTTGGATTCTCCCTTTATATGGAAAGGGGATTTTTTCAATTGAAATAGGGATGTTTTGGTGAGTTTTGCATTGTCTTCTATTACCCTTTGCCTTTTTGGACGAATTTTATATTTGGAGGTCTTGAAATCTTCCAATGGGGAGCAAGACAAATGGCCTTCAATAGTTTTGGAAGTAGCCAATAGGAATGAGGGCATAGATCTTTTCTTGGGATTGACTAATAAAATTGAGTCCAATTGGAAGTTTAATAGCCTTTTTGTCAATAAGACATGCCAAGTGTTCCTTACTTTTTTCCTCATGTGAATATTTCCTGAGTGTGCAAGTGTCTACTTATGAATCATTTATTTATTTTCTATGGAGACCCTATACTTAATGTGATCCTACAATTAGGTTATTATGTTTTTGAGTCATACTAATCGAATATTATATTTTCATTCTAGGCATCATTTGAGTAATGATCTTTTATTCATATGACATAGTTGATATAATTTGAGTCGTTATTCAATCGTCGTCAACCATATGACTTAGCCAATGCAAACTCAAGTTTTATTCACTCCTTGTCAAAGTAACAATCATATTGCCATTAATCGCTTTCTTGACATTCATTTGAGTAATGGTCATTTAATCTTATGATATAGTTAATACAAATTCAAGTAATTTCGTCATCATCATCAAAATAGCGACCACATTGCTTAGTTTGTTACTAAAATTTTGCGGGATGTTACATCTATACTATACTCCAACAATGTAATACATTTCAAAAATAGTTGACAGCCAAACTCCAACGTATATTTGTAAAATAAATTCATGAAAATCCAAAATATAGCTAGTAAATAAAGAATATACTACTAACTCAACAAGTTGACAATTCTCATGGACAAAGATATCACAATCCCTTAAAAACTAGAGATATCATTCCAACATAAACTATATTCATTAAACGAACTCATTCAATTCTAACTCTTCATTAGCAAGGGGGATAAAAAGTTTTCTTACTATACAACTAGCATATTAAAGGGACTAAACCAAACATTTAAATAACCAAAATTGACTATAAGCTCAAACTTGAAATTGCTCAACCAAATCTAGATAAAGTAACAAACTTTCCAATACTAAAGAATAATATAGACCTAATTACTGAGAAAACTCAATCTGGAGCATGAAAATAGTTCATCTTCTATTTGATTGTCAATTATCCTTATCTTCCATGCCTATCTTTCTAAATTCAGTCTTATTGTAGCATATAAGCAAATTGTAATAGATAGGATTGTCTAAGGTTTTATTCTAACCGAACCAGATGTTAACAAATCAAATTTTATTTTTTCTAGCAATATTTTATTTTCTTTTTTTTTATGATTAATCAAAAGAAAAGCATGTATACTAGATATGCAACATCAAAAGAAGAAACTCAACATCTAATCTCTCAAGCAAGCATATCTCATATAAGTTCATTTGCCATCATTCTTTATTTTCTCCACTGAACGGAAACGAACAAAGTATGAACCAGTGTACTAAAAACATTACCAAAGCTATACCGAATCACATAAAAATTTCAAGAACATAGACAAAATAACTTTAACATAAACTTAAAGCTATCGTGTTGTGGAAATTATGAATTGATTAACCAAACTAACGCAGTGGAAACAAAGTTAGTAAATCACGAATCGCAACAATAGAAATAAAGTGTAGAAACATAAAATCAACATAGGATTTGGTTGCTCCCTTTCAGGAGCCCGAGGTTTACCACAAAAGTGGCTAGTCCCCGTTGAGGCTCTACAAGTGTTGTGGATCCGGCCTCTACACTAGATCACGAAGAAAACTGAGTACAAAGGATTGTTTACCCTATTACAACACCACACTCACTGCCTAACTACAGACATGAGATGACTTTGAAGATTTACAGGAAATAACACAAGAGAACTATAAATCCCTCGGATGAACATAATTCTCACAGACAGAGAATTCACAGACTCACACCCTAGCCGTCTCAATATTTCTCTCACTTAACCCTAATATGAAATAAAGACAAATATATACAATGTTAATCAACGGTCCAGATTACATATGGAAATCTAACGGTTAAGACTTAAAGTTGATAAGTAATGGGCCAAATTTTAGTTAAATGGGCTGGGCTGGACGTTGGGTCACACTAAACCTACAAAACTCCACCTTGACCCAGATGTTCTCAGTTCACTAGTGCAATAGACAGATCCAGGACTTGTACATGCGCCTCTTATTCCTGCAAGAAAACAAACACACAAATTTAGCCAAATTTAAACCACATAGCACCAAAAAAAAAAAAAAACTCAACACAACATATGTAATTTAAGTACTGAAAGCTATAAAAGAGTAAAGAATGAATAAAGTCATGAAGATCATCCAGTCATCTAGTGTCAATATTCAACATCTCCAAACAGAACTTAAACTTACAAACAGATAATTGTTTGGTACCCATGTCTGCAAGGTTAAATAGTGAAGGTATCTTCTTAAGATTAACTATACCTTTAGAAGCCAAATCGCTGACAAAGTGAAATCTGATATCAATATGTTAGTTCTATCATGGAATACAAGATTCTTATACAACTGTGTTACAGACTGACTATCAGAAAACACAACCACATTGTCTTGACAGTAACCAATTTCAGAGAGCAAACCTTTCAACCAAACAGCTTCTTTCAAAGCTTCAGTAATAGCCACATATTCAACCTCAGTAGTTGATAAGGTAACAATGTGTTGAAGTTGTGATTTCCAATTAACGCATGCATTACACAAAGTAAACACATATGAAGTAGTAAATTTCCTATTACCTCTGTCATTAGCATAGTTAGCATCCACATATCCTTTCAATTTTACACCTTTACTACAATGTTTAAATACCAAACCATAGGACTTAGATGATTTCAAATATCTAAGTAACCATTTAAGAGCATCCCAGTGAGGTACACCAAGATTAGACATACATCTGCTCAAACTACTCACAATATATGCAATAGCAGGCCTAGTACTAACCATCAAATACATAACAGATCCAATAGCATTAGCATCTTGCACATTTTGCATGTATTTGACATCATAATCAGACTTAGGACTCTGATCTTTGCTTAAAACAAAATGGCTGGTAAGAGGAACATTTACAAGCTTAGCATCATTAATAGAAAATTCCAATAACACCTTGTTCACGTATAAGTCTTGCTTAAGCATAAGAACACATTTAGCTTTGTTCCTTTAAATGCTCATTCCTAGAATCCTTTTAGCATCACCAAGATATTTGATATCAAACTCAGTGTTTAAACAATTTTTCAGGTTAAACAAATTTTCACCTGATCAATGGCTTTAGTGCATGAACTAATCAGTAACATGTCATCCACACAGATCAGCAGAAATATGGGCACTTTATCATCAACTTTATAATACAAGCAATGGTCATATTGACTTCTTTTAAATTTTAAAGTTGACATAAAAGCATCAAATTTCTTGTTCCATTGTCTAGGGGATTGTTTTAAACCATACAATGATTTCTTAAGTAAACACACATAATCAAGATGTTTAGGATAAATAAATCTATCATGTTGTCTCATATAGATATTCTCATCCAAGAAAAGCAGTTTTAACATCAAGCTGCTTTTACTCCTAATTAAAATGAGCAACCAAAGCAAGCATAATTCTGACCGTAGTAAACTTCACAACATGAGCAAATATTTCATTATAATCAATCCCTTCCCTTTGAGTGGAACCTCTAGCTACTAATCTAGCCTTAAATCTAATAGGATTTTTATCAGTTAAACCATCTTTAACTTTAAACAACCATTTAGAGTCAACCACAGAGCAGGTAGCAGGTTTAGGAATTAACACCCAAGTACTATTCTAATGGAAGGAATCAATTTCATCTTTCATAGCATACATCCATTTATCAGAACAATCAGATTTAAGAGCATCATCAAAGGATTTAGGTTTATTATCAAGGAGAGAATCACATATAGTGAGAGCAAATGAAGTCATATAAAAATCTTTATATCTACAAGGTTGCCTTCTATTTGTTCTAGCTTTATTTCTAGTAAGATGATAATTACTATGATCAGGTTCCATATTATCAGAGATAGAGGAATCATGAGCATCATCAGTAGACTGAGGTTCTTAGTGTGTGTATTTTCATTGTGATCAGTGTGTGATTCTTTGTTCATCTTATCTGTCAAACGTGGCATATCATCTCTACTAATGATAGTTTTATAACTAGGTTCATCCCAGGCCCGCAGTCTATAACACTTCACACCTTTAGGGTAACCAAAAAACACATATTTAACAGATCTGGGTTCAAGTTTATCAGTTTTCTGGTGCACATAAACAGAGCAGCCAAATACTTTCATATTAGAATAGTTCACAGGTTTACCAGACCAAACAGACTTAGCACTCTTACTACCTAAAGGGATTGAGGGTGACCTATTTATTAAATAGATAGAGTCATAACTGCTTCACCCCATAACTTTTTAGATAACCAAGAAGAAGCAAGTAAGCATCTTACTTTCTCAAGAATGGTCCTATTCATCCTCTCAGCAATACCATGTTGCTGAGGGGTGTAGGGAATAGTCTTATGCCTTTTAATACCATTTTCACCACAAAAACTGTCAAATTCTTTATTGCAAAATTTTAATCCATTATCAGTTCTTAAGCATTTAAGTTTCTTTTTAGTCTGATTTTCAAAGAAGGTTTCCCAAGTTTTGAACTTATCAAAAGAGAGGCGATGGCGGTGCTTGTATAGTGGAGAAGGAAGAGGAGAAATAGCTGTTTGAAATGAAGAAGAAGCTGATTGATAGTAGTGAGAAGCTATGGCAGCACGGTTAGAGGGAATGAGAGGAGCCGTGAAAGATAAAATTAGAAATGATAATAGGGGACTTAAAAATAGGGGAGTTAACCTAGCTATGAAATTTTCTAATCCCTACAAATGTGATTAGTGTCGTGCAAAAGTAGTGATTTACTTCTTGTTGCTATTGGCACAGTCAACAGTAACGACATATGGATAAATTGGAGTGACACATTGTCGCTCATATAGATTTAATATTTATAGTAACGACAAAGTTAGCTTCCGTGACGATACATATAGTCGCTGTTGTATCGTCTCATCTATAGGGGTGACTTATGTTTTGGCCTAACAGGGCATACTTCTTGTAGTGCCAAACTGCAACCAGAGACGAGACAAATAGGTACCGATGCATATTTTTATGCATAAGTTTCGGTTTCTAATGGAACTAACGCCTATGCCCTTGTCTTTAATTTGAAATCACAAATCCCAGCATATCGCCATTTCATCATCTACCCCCATTTCGCAACCCAACACACATATTTGAAGGTCTTAGTCGATTTGTTCATACCCGGTGATGGCAGCGGCGGCTCCTCATCCTTATGGCAACAGTGGCTTGGCGTTCATCTCCATCCCTGGCTAGCTTGTTCTCCACTTGTTCTATTCATTTTGAAGCTTTCACTTCAAGGTAATTTTTTGAAACAAAATAATTAAATGTTGAGAAGATTTGTGTGATTTATAAAGCATTATGTTTTGAAATTGGGGATTATGATTCTAGGGTTTGTGTTAAATTTGGTTTACATGAGTTTTGTTATTTGGTACAAATGTGAAACTTTTTGGGCCTTTTTTGCTAAACATATGCATAAATTGTTATTTGGTACAAATGTGAAACTTTTTGGGCCTTTTTTGCTAAACATATGCATAAATTGTTATGGGTACACATGAGTTAAGTAGAAAGTCATGAAATTTGAGATTGGAAGCAAGTAAGTTGTCATTTCATAAGTTGGAGCAATTTTGCACACCACATGTTTGATGACAATGCTTTGTTTGAAATTTTTCCTACATAGATTAATATTCGTGCTCCACAAAATTTTTCCTACATAGATTAATATTAGTTGGGTTTCTATGTCCAACGCTGATCGTGGCAGTTAATTTTGAATGTAATAGTAACATTAGCTTCGATTACATGGTCAACTCACTGAGATAATTGAGGGACAAGAAATAAATTCTAGCACCGTATTACGAGGGGTTAAACCGTTACTGTTATTCATCTATTTTTTTTCTTTTGCTTAATTTGAATCATTTGTGACTAAATTGCAAACTTGCACATTTATAAAATATTGTAGAAATCACTGGATGATGCTTGTACTAAACCTTACTAGTAACATAGTGTACCACTTAGATTCTTTAGAGTCTAAGCACAAAATTACAATCAGGGTGAGCTTGAATATGTAAGCAAATGTCAATTAATGTTGCATAATAGTCTTTTGTGTAAGTTTGAGTTTTTTTAACTTGTGCATATATATTGAAACTTTAGGGCATATAGAGCATTACGGGCGATAGGGATGGTAAGGCATAGCACTCCCGTGTGGAAATCAATTATGATATGAAAAATATCCTTTCAAGGTTATTAAAACTATTGAAGTTTCAAATTTTATTGGTTGAGTCACCAATATTAATTATTTTTTGACTCCTTAGAAATTTTGATGCGCTTAGCATTTGGGATCCAATGAGTGTGGCTATTGTGTAATAAGAAACATGTACAAGATAGTCACATTATATTTTGATAATTCAGAAACGCTTGATAATGTATAAATATTTATTGAAAACTTTCATTTGTCTAATCATACATGATGCATATATATATTTTCTATTACCAAAGTAAGTAATATTTCTATTAGTTTGTTGTATGCATATGAAGATGGATAATACAGGTAAGCAAACATTAATGAGAGTCGAGATAAATAAGTCGAGTACTTTATCGACAATTGTATGTAATTTTCGGTTTTGTTTATTTATAAATATGGTTTACTTATGGTTTATAGATTTTTATACAAACATGTACATTTCCATGGTTTGGAGATATTTATAGTTAATTTATAATGATTTTAAGTAATTTATAGATTACATTATTACTAATGTTTCGAGTAGTTATTGGCTGTAATTTGATTTAAACTTAGTTGGTGATGATTGCGGTAAAGTGTATGTAAATTGGTAGTGTTGGTGTTGTTTTTTTTCTTAGCTGTGTACTATGCATTTGTTATTTTAATTGCAGTGTTTTGCCGGTGGCACTACAAAAAAAAAAAAAATTGAGAAATAGGCATTAGTTGTTATCCAAAACCAACGCCTAAGCTTGACACTAGGTTGCGGTTTTTAAATGGAACTGACGCCTATGGTGGATAATTGGTGTTGGTTTCAGATTGACAACCGATGCCTAATGTGCATAATTGGCATTGGTTCTTGATAAACAACCGACACCTATTGTTAAGCATGGGCGTCGCACAAGAACCGACGCGCAAACCTGTTACTATGTGCATCACTGCCAATAGTATTGGCTTCAAGACCGATGCGTATTCATTGTTGCAACTGACGCTTAAAGTACTATTTTGTAATAGTGATTGGTTTATACATCTCTTACCAAACACATATATTATCACTTACCAAAGACTATCATCTAAAATTTTGCTCAACAACCGACGGAGACAAAGATGTATATACCGTTTGAGACAATTACAAAGGTGTTAAAATTTGCACAAGTTGCGCTACTTGAATAAAGAAAAAAAAGTCCACTAAAACTGACACATGATGTGATTTTTGTTTTTTAACACATCAAATCACATTAAAATCAATAGTAATAATCACATGAAACACGTCATTTTTTTTGAAGGGATGAGACATGTCATTTTTGGTCCAAATAGAATTATTCAATTTTTATTCATGAGAGTATCTCCAACAAATTCTTTGTTTTAAAAGAGCATATTTCTCTTTTTAAAGAGTATTTTTAAATTGAAAGAGAAAAGTTTTTAGCATTCTCCAAAGAGCTCTTCAGTTTTAACTCTTTATTTTACTTACTTCTAGAAACAATTATTTTATTTTTATTTTAAATTAATGATCCCTTTGTAATATAAAAAAATAAAAAAAAAATCATATTTCTATATTTTTTTATCAAATCGTATTTCTATATATGAATGACCAATTGAATGTAGCTTTGTTAAAACAAGACAGGAGTATTGAAACTTATTATATAACTTTGAAATTATAGATATTGATTTTGACTCTTCAAATTGAATAACTCTATTTGAACAAAAGAAAGGACAAAGAGTTTGACAAAATAGACAAGTGGTCTATATGGTTGTTATTGATTTAAATGTGATATGATGTATTGAAAAATAATATTCTATCATGTGTCAGTTTTGTTTAATTTTTTGTATCCTCTTTTGTTTAAATAGCATAACTCCTTCAAATTTGGAGAGCCAAACACCACTATCTAAATGAACGGTTAAACCAATTTGAAATCTCTCTTCTTTTGTTCATTTCTAGTGTAACAGGTCGGGTTATGAACTTGGAGCCCAATTTTTTTTATATATTTTTTTAGGGAACATGTGACAACATTACGAATAATAACACAGGCAATGTTAAGAGCTATTTGAAAACTATATGTGATTCATTGTATGACAATTTAATCTTCTTTTCTTCATTTGAATGCATATAGATTTTATGCTACATAATAGCAGTGGAGAAGCGAATACACGCTCATGTGTCATGAAGGACCAACATGTAGTCTATCAAAGGTTGTCGCATATGTAAAACACACCCACTAAACTCCTCCAAACTCTTGATTTTCTCAAGCAAGCAATCTATCCAAGCGCATAAAAACAACACAAAAGAGAAAACTAACAAGTGAAATAAAAGATTACCGATAAAAGATTACCGATCTCTATCTTATATCATTCATGGATTGTTATACAAATCACCACCAAAAGCACACTTCTTCAATGCTCTACTAAAAAATGTGCATAGTCAATTCCACCATCATAGATCTTCAACAGGGCATCTCAATTCACTGTAGTCAAATATACTTGAGGCATACACCCCACAAAACTTATTTTTTCACTCTCCTTTCTTTAAGATGACATGCTTTAAGGCTTTACACTTACCTCTCAATATAGTACTAAGCCAGTTTAGGCATTACAATGAAAACACTAACTTAGTCAATGAAGATTGTCCCAATTTTGAGCTATCCAACCTTCCCAATTTCGACTAGACAGTCAATCCCACTAGTTATCTACATTCCCAATGTTTTAAATTGTTTGAGTCTTGATCTTATTATACGAAACTATTATTTGTTAATTTCTTCTTCTTTTTTTTTTCTAATTATTTTGTTTTTTTCTTAACAATAACCTCATTATATCTTATGTGCAATCCATCCTTCCACTAGACTTTTTATACCGACTTTATTAGTATCTCAAAGGCTCAACCATCCCAAAACTTAGACTTAAATAGGTTGGGCTAATAAGAACAATAGAAAGGATAATGTATTCTAATTCTCACATTTGACTAATTTTGACTAGTGTCTACCATATAATTCATCCAACCAAAATGTAGACTATGGTGATATATGCCAATAATGATAATAGGCCTCACATGGAAAAACAATTTAACCAAAATAAATTCATTTACAAATGTTTAATCCAAATAACTTTTGTTGATAACTATGTACATTAAATTAGGTATATGAGTAAACTAATATTTAAGTATATATTAATAAAGAAAGTGACATATAATTTGAGACGGTGGAGAAGATAGAGATGAAAGTGTGATTTAATTTAAGATGGTGGAGAAAATAGAGATGAAAGTGTGATTTTAAACACGACACGTGACACAAATAAAAAATAGGAAAAAATGGAATAAAAGAGATAAAATTAATTAAAAGAAAAAGAAAAAGAAAACAGGAAAAAATAGATGAATAACGGATACAAGTAAAACTTTGAGCTTTCCTCTCTATTCAATTGACCCTTTCTCAAAGGCTCGCATAGACTACGCTTATAGTTGAAGTTTGGGCTCTAAACTTCATTAATTACACTTTTATCGCTAATTGGTGTGCATAGGTGCGCATAAACTCAATGTTTAATTTTGACCTATTTGCTTTTCTAGGCCTTAAACACGGACCTACCCATGGCATTAGAGATGCAG
This sequence comes from Nyctanthes arbor-tristis, assembly GCA_963692815.1. Classification (NCBI taxonomy): domain Eukaryota; kingdom Viridiplantae; phylum Streptophyta; class Magnoliopsida; order Lamiales; family Oleaceae; genus Nyctanthes; species Nyctanthes arbor-tristis. The sequence goes on along the minus strand of CAVNYN010210597.1, from coordinate 14,994 downwards.
AGCAACACGGCGGACTATTGACATTGGGTGCGAGTGGATAAGGGGGAAAATGAAAAACAATCCCGAAGTTTAAAACCTTTATTTTCTACTCTTAACTTGAAATACCCAAACTCTGCTGCATTTCATTTCTCTTCCAAAATTTGCCTGTTAATGGCAATGGCGGCCCCAAATTGTTGGTTTTCAGTGCTCACTTCTTCCACAAGCTCCACTTCCCGTTATTCATTAACATCCCAACGCCTTTTCCGCACCTCCCGGAGACCTACTTGTTTTCTTACTTCCATTGTTAATTCCGCTAGGGACCGAAATCACAATCAGAATTCTAAACAGAAATTGCCGAGGAAAACGCCGAGTAGATTCAGCACAGAGGAAAACAAACCAGGAAAGTCATTACTGTAATTTTTTTATTTCCTTTATACTCTGTTTTGCAATAATATGCTTTCCGTTAATTCTCGAATACAAGTAGTCATATAGTGTGTTGAGTCTTGAATGCTTTATATTACAAAAGGAGTAAATGATATGAAAATAAATAACTTTAGGCATTTCCTATCAGAAGGTTGACACTGAGTTATGAGATTGTTGACATGGTATTAGTATTGGTGAAAAGATTTCGATTGGCACCATTATGAAACATAGGCCCCTGACATGTCTTGAAAATCCAGGTTGAATATAGTGTGTTTTAAAACAGCACTTAAATAAATAGGCGTGTTCCTGCTCCAATATCGTAAGATTTAAGATGAGAGGGTATCTACACTATTTCAATTCAGAAGCTGTTTTCATTGTTGCTATCCTGTATGGAAGATATTGAGGTTTCATGAGTTGTTTTGATTTGCATTTTACGTTAGTCAATATATTTAATAAATTTACAAAGTGAGCTAATGTGCTGAAGAATTTCGGAGTTTAATTTCAGCAGACACCAACAAAATTGCAACCCTAATTTGGTTAAATGAGGTTGTGAAGTAATATTATCGCAGGCTTTCATATTTCTCTAGAACTGATCCAATTTCTGCAGCTAAAATATTAGCGCATACACACAATACAGTTAAATGAATGATAAACTAAAAGTTGGTTTCATTCATTACAGACTGCGCCATGTAATATTATTACAAGCATTCAAATTTATCTGCAACTAGTCCAAGTTTTGCTGCCAAAATATTAACACTTGACATAAAGGACAACTAAAACGAATACATAATAAGAACTTGAAGATCCAATAATTTTATCAGATAAACTCTTCTTCATGCTTTTCCCTCATTTAGGCTTAGAGGGTATGGTTTAGATTCTTTGAGAGTTGATTTTGTGAAAGGTGATTTTTTGGGATTGAAAAGTAAGGAAAAACTAAGAACTTACGTGCTAATTATTTTCATGAATAATGTCTGGTTAGAAACGAGTCTGAGTGATGATTGATTTTGAAATAAAATAAAATAAAATAAAATGAAAACCAGACGCGGCCTTACCGCTTTAACATCAACTCCTGAAAAGTTTCAGGTGTATTTTAGCTGTTTTGGTATATATTTACTGTTCATTAGTCTAATGTTTTTGCAATCTATACAAATTTAATTCAATAGCTACTATAGACCCATGTGTTTGATATAGATTTTTGAGAATTGATTTTGTGAAAAAGTAATTTTTTGGGAGAACGTGTGGTTGAAAAGTAAGGAAAAGTTACGAATCTTCGTGCAAGATTATTTTAATAGTTAAGGTATGGTTGAAAATGAGTCTAAGGGAGAATTGATTTTGGAAAATCCAAATCAAACAAGAGATTTTTTTTTTCTCTTTTGTTAATTTCAGAGGGCAGGTGTTTCACAGAAATTCCCAGGGAGATCAAGAGATGAACACCCTTTATCCCATGCAGATGGCCAAAGTAGTAGGAAAAAGGCAGGGAGATCTCAGTCAACTTCGTTCAGATCATCTGGTGTGCAGAGGAAAGGGAACAAGGGAGCTCTATTTGAGTCAAAAGACCAACAGGTACGCAGGAAATTTATTTTGTAATTCTCTTGCAATCTTTGAAATATAAGTTTCTTTTTAATCGGGAAAGAAATAAGTGAAATTCAAAAAGAGCTTGCTAGCCTTTTGACCTTGCTGCAATTGGTACCTCAAAAAACCCATAATTTTGTGTAAAATTTAGGTTGAAGAATCTAGAAATTGACCTTTCATCTTTGTATTACTATGTATTGCTGATCATCTTCCATGGCAGCTGATCATTCCTATATTCTTGTTTCCCTCACATAATTAGTAATATTCCTCGATAAATTACTGAATGCTTGTTATTATCTAGTGCCTGCCATTTATAAAAGCAATGGTGCTACAGCAGCTGTGCATGGGTGCTGTATTGGGCTATAGCTTTTGGTTACTTGTTTTCCATTGATTTTGGTTCATCAAAGTTCAAGCTGCTCTCGACCTTGGAGTTTTCATGCATATATTTTCATTTTTTTTCCTTATTTATTTGTCGATTGCTGTAGGAGTCCACCTAAAGTAGTCATGAATGGAAATTTCATGCTTATGATTCTTATTTTTGCATGTTTTCTTATCATAAAATTTGATATTGTATCATTCTGAATTAATATATTGGGCCCAGCTTGCAATCAGTTACTGGAAACACTCTTTCTTGGTTCCTTCAGTCTCTGGTCCATTGAAGTAAATGAAACTATTTCTACTATTTCTCCTTTGCACCCAAACCCGAACTATCTGCCCCATTTGCTTCATTATTTCTGCTCCACAATTAGATGGTTGTGTTGCTGAAATTCGAGTGTGCCGGTGGCTATGCTGCTGACATGTTTCCAATTACATCACAATTCACATTCATATTTAGCAAATTTCCCAAAAGAATCCCAAAAACTTGTTGTGAACAAAACTAAAGCTGCAGTACATTATTCTATGAAAGTCCATTTTTAATATTCTTTTGTGAAAAAGTTATGAGTGCCTTATTTTGAATGGAATTTATTTGTTAAATAATTTAAGTACGACCCTGAGACGTTTTGTTGTATTATTTAAGCCATTACTTTTGTGTGTTCCAGGTAGACTCTGCTAATCTTCAAGATGCCACATTTCTTAATGCTGTTGTCAAGGTAAATACGCAGTTCCGTTTTTAGTCATCAAAATTTTAGATTGTGCTCTGCTATCCTCTTGATAGAGGTGGATACCAAATACTTTCTTTTCCTTTATCTTATATGCTGTGTATTTTCATCTCTCACTTTGTTTGCAGTCCTATACTTTACTTACTATTGAGCCTTGGCTAGTTAGCTTCTTCTTCTTCTGTTTTCCTTACTGAATATCAGAAGAATTAGAGGAAGATGTGATTTATCCCATTTTATATTTTAAGATTTAGCATTCGGAGAGCCAATATACCGTGACACTTGACTTGCAAGCAGATGCCCTTCTAAACTATTACCTTGGAGTAGCAGCTTGGTTTAGACATAGATTTGTAGCATCCAGTTTAATCATTAAGGTATTATTATATATGTACAGTCAATTGATAATTGACACAGCAAAGTAGCCGCAGAACGGAATCCATTTAATTCTAGTTCCTAGAAAGCAGAACAGAACCTAGAGCCAATGCCCAATTTTTTTTTTCTTTCTTTTTTTTTTGGTCTTTTAATTTATTTATTAATATTTTATTTTTTTAGTGCCAGTTGTTCTTTTTGTATTGAAACTGTTGTTTCAAAAGTTAAATGCATATGAAAAATTGTTACTGTAAGTTAATAGTAAATACTTCCAAAGATTAAACAAATAAACGTAAGTTTCAAGCAACAAAAAAAGTATTATCTTCACAAAACTAACATAAACCACAACTATAACTTGAAAATGCTTACATCTTAGAATCAAATTCTGTATGCATACAAATAATTGTCTAATAAGTAAATAACAAAAACTTAGTAGTGTAAATGAATTTTGGTGGTTGAGCTTTGGGATAAGAGAAAATGATTTATGGTTTGGGCTTTGGGAGCTTTCTGGGTGTTGGTTAATGTTAAATTAAACTTCTGGCTTTTGGGAATGATTTATATATTTCAAAATAAATATATTGGTTGCACAATGAAGAAAAAGTTCAGTTCCAAAACTGAACCAAAATTGTGTCGGATTGGTTTATGTAAAACTGAACTGAACCAAACCGAAGGGCTCACTTCTGGTTCTACCACCAAGTGAGGACTGTTTATACCACCAAAGTAACATGATTTTTCTTAGAATTGCCATGAACCCCTTACCTATGTATTTGACATTTGAAGTTACAGGTCTGTTTGCTGGTATTCAGCAATTACCATATACTGTAAATTATTCTGAACATCCATGTAATGCATTATCTAAAATATGCTTCTGTAAATACCCCATGTTCACGAATTATTTTCCTCATCAATCCTCCTTTCTTTCTTTCCTTTTCCAGATCGTAAATGACATTAACGACGACTAGATTGCATTTGGTGTTGGCTGATAAATTTTTTTCTGATTCTTATGTTGTCAATTCTTACCTTCTTCTATCACTTCATTTAGGTTTACTGCACGCACACTGCTCCAGATTACTCTCTTCCTTGGCAGAAACAACGGCAGTATCAAAGTACTGGAAGGTATTTTTATTGACCTCTATCCTATGACTTTTCGTAGAGAATGTCATTTTCTGGAAATAGAATCTGAAATCATTTTAGAGAGGTTTTCTTTTAACATAACACCTGTGGTATATCCATGTGTATGGAATACAAATACTTATTTCACATATATTAACTTTTTCATGTACTATGCAGTGCTTTTATGATTGGAGGCGGGAAGCTTTTGACAAATGCACACTGTGTTGAACATGATACACAGGTAAGCTCTGATGCTTTTAATGCCATTTAGTTTTCTTAATCATGTAAATGTTTCATAACAAAGGAGGCTTAATGGTTTTACCGGAGCCAGAGGGCTAATTTAGCATTGGGCTTCTATCTGTTAACATGGGATAGATATGCTATGTTAAATGGAGCTGTAATGATTTGAATCTGGCTGATTATTCATTTTTTAATTATTTGGATTTTCTGCTTGCTTGAGTGAATTGAGGTGCTCAAGATTGTTGGAAATTTGGTTAATAAGTCAAGATGTCACTTGAAACTAGAAAAATCTGACATCTAAGGCTTATGTGCTAGTTTTGCATTCCCGGTAAAGAAGAGCACATGTTTTAAGTAGGACGTATTGCCATATATTTGTCCCAATTGATCACTGATCACGCAAGTGAAGTTGGAGTGACATGTGGATTGGACATGATAACTCTTCAGGCCTAGAGCTAATCCGTAATTAAAGAACTTCAGTACGGGGGGAAAAGGTTAGATACCATATTTCCTGACAAAGTTTTTGGTTGAGTAAAAAATTTACTCTTCCGCTAATTTAACTACCATCAAAGTGTGAGTTTACGTAAATTCTATTGAGAGCCGTTTACAATCTCTCTTTTGAGGGTGAAATTCTATATTTGTGTTCCCTGAAATAGAGGTGGGAACTCCTGAGAGATGATAAAAACATATTTCTTGAACAATATTATGATGAAAAAATCCGTACTAAATAAAAAACATATTCCTGCTTATCTATAGTTGTTTTAGCTGGACGATTGTGATGCATCATTCTTGGGTCTCTTTAATATTGTTTCCTAATGTCCTTAGAGCATTGTTGTCTCACATGTATATTTTGTTGCCTTGATTAATGTCACTATGTTTCTTATTTAAAATTCCTGTTGGCTATCCATATGGCTTCTTGCGTTGACATCTGGATCTGGCACATCCTATTAAAATTTTAAATCCAAGTATCTATGTTTTAATCCATATAAACTAGTACCTATATATTGGACTTGGTTATGAACATTCTGAACTCGATGTCCTAGTTTGGCATGATCTTTATCATTTTATTATGTTTATTCTGTTTTTGTTGGCAAATTTGGTGGACTCAGGACTTCTGATTCCAATTTCTTCCCCCCCTCCCCCCCCCCCCACCCTTCATGAAAGTGCACAACAATGTTGCTGAAGTTATTTAAGGTACAACCTTCGCATTTTGTTGCAGGTCAAAGTGAAGAAAAGGGGAGATGATACTAAATATGTTGCCAAGGTAGCATTCTTAGAGAGAATATAATCATATTCCTCTTTTACGTAGTCACTACCAGAGCTATGGCTCAATGATAATTATTAACCAATAAAGTTGAGATCAAAACCATGCCAATCTTCTTGCATACATGAGTTTTTTGTCCTCTTATATTGAGCCTGATTGCAAGCAACAAACATCGTTTTCTGATATTATTATGCATCCTTCACATATTGTGGTATTTAATACCAGGAATCTCTTTTCACCTTTCATTTTTTTTTCCCTCCTTTCCTTTTCGAATTTCAATATACTGAAACTGCTTTTATCAATAATCAACGTTAATGCATCTGATTTCAATATAACATAATTTGGTTTTGAGCTGTTAGTATTTAGTTCACGTGGTTGTGTTTTATTGATATGCAATATTATGGTGTCCTTAGAACATGATAATATAATTATAGACACATTTTACGTTTCCCCGCCAGTACTGACTCATAACCATATTCTTCAAGTTGGCTTTTTCAGGTTTCCCTGATGGTTATATCTTTGTTTGCTTTTGCTTTCATAATTTACTTGTCTCTTGATGTTGTGAGGCAGTCCTAGTGGTGAAGAATCAGTTTCAGATCTTGTTGGCGGAACTTACTCTCTACTCAGTGATATGATTTACAGGTTCTAGCGAAAGGAGTAGAATGTGACATAGCTCTGCTTTCTGTTGAAAGCAAGGAGTTTTGGAATGGAGCTGAGCCCCTTCAGTTTGGATGCTTGCCTCGTCTGCAGGTGCTTTTAATTTGTCTCATTATTTCTCCCAACATTATTATTGCTTCTTCAGATATAATTTTTTATATTGAAAATATGCATTATCTAGTTATTTCAATTTGTCACTTTGAAAGTGTTTTTCATTAATCTGGTCCTAAACGCTGTGAGGTCATATTTCACTCTAGAAGATAATTACTAGATCAGTATTGCCTTGGTAGTGCTTTAATGAAATGGAAATTGATTTATTCTGGATAGACAGTAGACACCATCTCTTTGAATGTGATGCATGTCTTTTCTTGCGTCTGTTTGATGCCACTATATTTTGACAGCGTAGGAACATTTTCCCAGAACACTTAAATCTAATGATTTTGTAATGAGCAGAAAGAATGGAAAAATAATCAGATGAAGAGCTCTTCTAAAATTTCACATATGAAACAAGCAAGTACTTAAATCATGATTTTTGCTTGACAGTGACTGCCTGTCTGGATAGGTCTTTGTGAGATAAAATACTCAAAAAGAAGGTAATATATTAAAACGTCATGGTAAATAACTAAATTTTGTAAGTTAGTTATAGAACTTATTCCCGGATTGTTGACTAGAGGTTCTTGATCTCGGTGTAATACGTGTTGCTCATGACCATATTGGGGAAATGAGCAAAGTTGCTGCCCCTGTTTCTGGTTCTCGGAAATGGGCTAGGTTTGTCTTTCGTGTGGGAATGTTTTGCTAACAATTACTTCATAGCCATCCTTTCAATTTCCTGTAACTACATATCTGCCAGTTCTAAATTGATGGTTATAGGTTTATATAACTATGCGGCTGTCTGCTCCCAAATGATTCTTATGTATCTTTTTAACTGCATATTGAAGTTTTCTAGTACATGTCTCGGGTGCGGGACTGTGGTCACCGATACGATCCAACACTTGTGTGTCAGAAAGTCACTCTAGATTTTGAATGAGTATGACACGCCAATGTAATTGAAACCAATAAGAAAAAAGGAATACAAAGCAGTGTTTAAATTGCATTCTGGGTGACGGGTCTTCGGTTTTCTTGATGGGTCTTTCAGTTTTGGATAGCGGCCCCACATTTCTGAAACTCTAGTTGCTGGGGAAAAAGGGGGAAGAAGAAGTGCCAATGCAGGGGAAGAAAAAGAGCTAATGACTTTTATTTGTAAATTGAAAAGGGGAAAAAGTAAAATTATTAAATAATTGAATATTCAATTAATACATATTTGGATCTGAAATTATTTTAAACACAAGTTTACCCTAATTTCAAATGCAACTCTATTTTCTTATGGAACAATTTTATATGAATTGCTTTTTCAAGTACAAAATTTAAAAAAAAAAAATTATTTATTCAACGTGTCAACTTGGTGTTGTGTCGATACTTTTCCAAAAAAATCATGCGGCGACATGTCCAATTCATGTTGTGTTTGACACATGTCCGTGTTGGTGCTTCCTGGGCAGTTTTAACTCAAAATTAACATTTCCCTACAAATTGACCGAGCTGAGCTGGGCCTAAATTTCTAGGAGGTTAGGAAATCAACCTAGAAAACTTTCTAGGTGGTTTGTTTCTCTTTTTTCAAAGTCAAGTTATAATTTTACCTACCATTGGTTTGACAACTACTTAATTACAATCACACATTTTAAATATTCATTAAATCTCCACCACTTTTTTTACCTCATTATAATTTCCTCCTTATAATTTGAATTGATAATGAGAATCAAATGACCACTAGATTAACCCGAATACCTTGCCTTCAATGTTGAATATATCAAATGAATAGGAGAAATGAAAATGCAAAAGGATACAACACAAGGTTTATGTGGAAAACTCCAAATCTGGAGAAAAAATTATGGGCCGTCAAAGGCTGAGAATTTCCACGATATGAAAAATTGTTACAATCGTATAGATTTCTCATTTACATTGAACTCCAAAACCCTAAGAACAAAGCTTTACCACATTCAAACTATCCTCCTCTTTGATAAACCTCAAAGAGAACATGAATGCTGGGCTTATACTTTTCTCCCTTATACTTTTCTCCCTCTCTTGGTGGTAAGTTTTACAATGGCCGAAGCCCTCTTTTTGTAGAGCTAGAGTTTTTCCACCGCCATTAACAACTAATGCCTAGTTGCGGCTAGCTATTGTTGGACTTCAAATCTGGATTCCTCATCTCCATGGACAACTAGTGCTTGGTTGTCGCAACCTCTATCGGTCTTCAAGTTTGATTGACATCTAATGCTTAGTTGGTAAGAGTTGAAATTTGGAACGAATTTTTTCTTCCAACTTGCAAGAGGATAATAATGTTTATCCATTCAAGAGTGTGAATCAAAATTGAACCCTTCTTTGAAACTTCAAGAGCTCAAAACAAATCCCCCCACCCACCAAAAAAAAAAAAAAAAAAAAAAAACAACCAACCAACCAACCCCACAAAAAAAAAGGGGAATGGCAGTAGCTTAATACTGTATGTGGTATTCATAGTTTCTTTTATTGCATGGAATTACACAGTTGTGGCTTAGAAAGATTTGAAGGAACGCATTCCTGAAACTGGTTTGTTGATATTTTATTTAATAATGTAGAAATGTGGATAAGATTTCTCAAGTCTCAATATTAATCTCTGGCTTGCCTGTATAACTCTGATAGCAATGCTTCTAGTCATCCTTTTGTTATGCCAAATTTTAATTGCTTTCTTCTATGCAATATGGCATGCTTAGTTCAGTTACTTGGTTTACCAATTCATGTGTTATATAAATGGAAACCTGCAAAGGATACATGCTTATGATGACAATTCTACCATCTATGCTGCTGTTACAACTTAAAGCACAAATATCTAACTATTCCTTTTCTACCATCTATTGCTTTCTGCTATGCAGTATGGCATACTTAGTTCAGTTACTTGGTTTACCAATTCATGTGTTATATAAATGTAAACCTGCAAAGGATACATGCTTATGATTAACTGGCAATTCTACCATCTATGCTGCTGTTACAACTTAAAACACAAAATATCTAACTATTCCTTTTCTTTCAAATGGGCAGGACGCAGTGACTGTTGTCGGATATCCTCTTGGTGGAGATACCATATCGGTAACAAAGGGGGTAGTATCAAGAATAGAGGTTTGTTTGTTCCACCTCTTCTTTCAGGTTTTATTATTTTGTATCAATGTGCGGCATGCATCAACTTAGTGACTGTGTGTCCAACATTTAGAGCTTGTTCTTGGGAGCTTTATGTAAAGAAAAAAATTTATTAAATCAATACCAACCACATATTCTCCAAAAAAAAAAACAATTTTTCACACTTCCCAATAATTTTTCTTTACATTTTCCCCACACATTCTCCTATAAATCTAACTTCCCTTTAAATAAAGCTCCCTAGAACAAGCCCTTAAGTGGTATCCATCAGTGCCTTTGTGCTATTATTTTTTTATCTAGGAACTTTGGATAAATCAGCAAGAATTTGTTAACAGTGAGGTTTGATGAGTTACTGTGAATATTCGAGATGTGTGAACCTGACAGCCGACGTGCAAATTTTGGAGTTAAAAGCCCTAAATCATTGATGAAAAGCATGTATATTACTATTGTTGCTCTGTTAACTGTAATCCATTATTTTTATTTTGGTAGCAACTATCATTGGTTGTATGCTATTAGTTAAAAACTATGAATTTCTGGATAAATAAACAAAGGTATATGGAGTATTTTGTGACTCCTTATTTATTTATTGCAAAATCCTAACTTGTCCATGTTACGTGCAGATTTTTGAGTTAAAACTGATTGAAAATCATTGATGACTTTAGAAAAAAAAGGCATAACAATTTGCAGATGAGTCCCATAAACAATTTGCAGCTGTCATCTAAAATTATGTGATTGCAATTTCAGAGCAGCCCCAAGGCATACTAAGAATGAGAAAATCCAAACTTAATATCTCCCAACTTGAGCTAGGAAATGATAAGAAAACTTGCTCTCATAGATAACTCATATCAAGAGGCCTAGTGTCAGTTGCTACAATGGTAAGCAGTTACTGAATACTAGCTTTCATGAATCATGGCTAGATGAATTAATTTATTTATTGGATGAATCAACAGTAAACCAGTTAAACTTTTCATTTAAGATTGAGAATCCAGAAGATTTATTCTGATTACATTAGTGAATCAGCCAGAATCCAATCATTCGTGCAGATCTTTCTGAAAACTATTTCACCTGGACGAAAAGTAGCAGATCCCTAGGAAATTGTAGCTAAAATAAGTACAAAAGGGAAAAGAAAGGGGGGGGGGAATCAGTCATACAGCCAGCTAGCTCTTATTCCTGGATTATTAGCTTCTCAGTTGCTCATAATAGAGTTTAGCATTTAACTTATATGTACTTTTCAGGTTACGTCATACGCCCATGGCTCATCTGAGTTACTTGGTATTCAAATTGATGCTGCAATAAATCCCGGTAAGTATACATTGTGTGACTAGGACTTTCTCTATTCTGAATGAGATTGTTGGGCTAACCTTTATAAAGAAGAAAGTGAATTATCTTTTCCGCTGTAAGTAGAATCTTGTTACCCTGAAGCAATTTTTATACTATCTGCTGAAAATTTAAAGAAGGCGATTTCTGACATGTTTCACCAAAAAAATTGCTTATAAGTAATTTTTGAATGGTGGAGCTAGGTCTTTTGGTTTGATACGGGGAGCATTATGGGAGTTGTCGACTGGTGGCAAGTTGATAGTTGCAGAGAGAATGACATTTGTAGAGAACAGTAAATTCACATATTTTTCCTCAAAAAAAAAATAAAAATGTAATGATGTTGTAATTTACTTTGTGTTAGTTAAACTTGAAATAATTAACGTAACAAAAAGAGGAAATCACCAACAATTTATTCAAAAATAAAACTAAACAGATGCAAAATTTTGCTTGTGATAAATGTATGAAATCACAATTCTCTTCAGTTCATGTATTAGGAAGGGGGGGGGGTAGGGGGAAGAAGAAATTTGCGGAACTTTCTGTTACTACAAGGATCTTATTCATTAAACAATTTTCACAAGTTTCCTTATAAATAATTGTCAACTCAAGCCTTCTTTCAAAAAAAAAAAAAAAAAAAAATTGTCAACTCAAGCCAAAGGAAATATTTATTTCTAAAATATTGCGCTAGGTGTTAAATGTTGGATGCAAATTTGCTCGTGCTAAAGTTAGGACTGATTGCACCAAAGTTTCCAAAAGTAAAAAGTAGGATTGTTACTGAGGGGATCCAAAAGCAGATATTTGATGCCATGACAAATACTCATGCTACTAAGCTGCATCTGTTTTCATGTTGATATGCAAGAGCTTTTAAGTATGTGCGTGTGTGCATGCGTGCGTATATTTAAATAAATAAATAAATAAAGAATTCAGGAAAAAAACTACTCCCCCTTTTTTTTAATTTGTGGCGGGGACCCATCTGTTTTCATGTTGATATGCAAGAGCTTTTAAGTATGTGCGTGTGTGCATGCGTGCGTATATTTAAAAAAAAAAAAAATAAATAAAGAATTCAGGAAAAAACTACTCCCCCTTTTTTTATTTGTGGCGGGGGTCCACTTGGCCCTCAAGGACCCCAGCTCTGCCTCTACTTTTAAGCTTGTTCAGACATGGTTCCTTTCTACAAGTTATTCCATATAATTTTCATTTGGCTCTCCCGGTTGAAGTGCATTTTTTTTTCTTTTCATGCAACATTTCTTATGCTAGCGATTTTTTAGGTAATAGTGGTGGCCCAGCATTCAATGACCAGGGAGAGTGTATTGGAGTTGCATTTCAGGTAGGTTTTCTAGTCGAATTTCAATAGCAGAATCTTTTAGGTCTTCAACCTAGCTTTCATTATTTACCATATAGAAAGAATCCTTTGGCCTGGGACTCTTTCTGAAAAATCATTACTATTTATTAGGATGTCGTAAAGTCCTAGCTTCACATTTTCTTTCCTGTCAGCAGATATGTCCGAGCGTCATGTTCTCACGAGACATTTCTTTTAGGTTTACAGATCTGATGAGGCTGAAAATATTGGCTATGTGATTCCAACTAGTGTTGTATCTCATTTTCTGGAGGACTATGAGAGGAATGGGAAATACAATGGTGAGGCTTCCTCTACCTTGTGAATTTAGAGTGCAATGCAGTGCTAAAAACTTACCAATCATTATTGTATCCTTCACATTTTATTTTTGCACCTTTGACCATTACTATTTTGATTCGTGTTTGTATTTAAGGATTAATGGATGTGAATCATAATGGGGTGAAATGAGTGGTGGAGACTTAATGGAAGTTTGAAATACATGGTTGTAATTGATTAATTGTCAAATCAGCGTAGGTAAAATTATGATGAGATTTTCATAGCCTCCTTATTTCATTCTTAAATTTATTGCATGTCTCTTCTAGATAATTTACATTTTAGTTTTTGTTGTTACTCTTTAGTTTGCTTATAAAACGGGAAAGTAACTTTTTTCTGCTGTCCACAAAGCAATCAAATAAACATTCTAGCAAAATTTTCAGGTTTTCCTTCTCTTGGGGTGTTGCTGCAAAAATTGGAGAATCCAGCTTTGCGGGCCTGCTTAAATGTTCCATCGAATGAGGTTTTTCTTCTTATCAAACTAGGCTAGATCTGCTAGAAGATCTACATAATTTTACTGACTACATGCTTATAATTATACACCTATATGTTTTGATGCAACTTTAAACTCCATATCACAACTGAGTTCTTGATAGTTCGGACAATGTAACTAGGGAATGCGGCTCATTTCCCAACACTGTGCATTGAGAATCCTTTGTTCCTCCTGTCTATGTTGGGGCAATCTCTAGTCTCAAACATTGAAAAAGAAAAAAAAAAAAATGAAAAAAAAAAAAAAGCAACAAAGAGACGCACCACATGCCTCTCAGACATGAACCCAAGCATCGAAAGTGCAAAAAGGTTTTGAAAAATAGAACTTGCCACATTGCATGTTCTCTTAATATATGTGGAACATCTGCATCCTATACATTTTTTTTTGGGGGGGGGGAGGGGTTATGGATCCTGCCACACTAGGAGAGTCCATGCTCTACAAAATCTTTAAAAACCTTGATAGGAAAACCTAATAGGACTAAATCTTAGTCAAAGAAAAGAGTTCAAAGCGAATCTCTCATATTAATTGGTAATTTGTACATGAACTTTCAGTTCTTTATATGCTTTAGACATATCAAATCCTTCGTGGGTTTATGATATTGTCATGGATTGGCAGTTGAATAAAACTTCATGTTTCAATCTCATCCTCCACATATTTAATCATAAGTACGTATTGATATTTTATTCACTTGATATTTTCAAATGATTAGACTGCTGGTCATATCATATAGCAATCTCTGGATTGCATTTTTCTCTTTTGGCCAATATACTATGTCACTAATTTATGATGATGGTAACATTTAATTTCTTCTGTAGGGTGTACTTGTGCGCAAAGTTGAGCCAACTTCTGATGCAAATAATGTGTTGAAGAAGGTATGTGATCCCTCATATGTGATCTCTATTGTTCCCCAAAAGCATCATGTTCTCGCACAGCATACTTGTAGTTACCTGCATGCATTATCTTATGGTTGTGCACGTCATCGTGGCTTTTTCTAAATACGGTAAATTTTTATACTACATTTTCTGGTTGTTGAAGTTATAAAGAAGAAGAATGAAATATTTTATCTCAAGAAATAAGTTGGGTGAAAATTCTTGGACAACTTGACCATGACAGAAAGCTATCCATATAGCTGCAATATAAGATGCGTACCATTTGGATGTCTAATTTCTTATACCATTCAATTATTATCATAGTTCGAATAGGCGGAAATAGGCCTCGAGGCGTTTTTGCTTTCAGAGACGAGGAGTAAGATTCAAGGCGTTTTGAGGCCTAAGCCTCGATAAATAGAACAGAATGGGAAATTTTATAATAAAGCTATATTAAAAACAGAGGAACAGTAATAATGTAACACATCAACTCCATTAAAGCTCCACTAATAGATGAACAGTAACAATGTAACACCAACTCCATTAAAGCTCCACTAGATGAATTTAATTATAAGTATAATAATGTGATACTATTTTAATATATTATGCCTCTTGTTAGGCAAAAGTTATTCAATATCAGGTGTGCGCTTCAACACTAATATCCAACCAGAAGTCAACAAAGGTGGGTGGTAGACTTGTAGGTAGGACCGAGTTTTGATATTTGCATTAAATTGCTCTGTCTA
>CAVNYN010210592.1:0-10935 GCA_963692815.1 Nyctanthes arbor-tristis | reverse complement strand
CCCCCCCCCCCTGTAATCTAGTGTGTAATATATAGCCTTTGCCATAAATTGCTAGTTTAGTTGCATATAATATTTTTGTGTAATCACGGACGGGAAAATGAGTTCCTGGAAGGACTTCGTTTTACCGTATGGGAATTGGGAAATTTTGTTTTTTGTTTAAGGTAATGGAGTTCACTAATTACTCCAAACATATGAAGTCCATCACTACTAAAAAATACCCATTCAGTGACGGAAATTTTGCGACGGATGCATATCTGTCGCAAACTTGATGGAACAGTCGAAACTTTGAGACGGGCAGAAATCCGTAGGAAATTCCGACAGCTTAAAGGCACCGTCGAAAACTGTTCCGTCGGAACCCGATGATGCCGTCGGAAATTTCCTACGGATTTTGTGACTAAATTTATGCTTTTAATTATACTTTGTAAATATTGTTAATCAAAATTTTTTTAAAAAAATTGAAGATATTTGTTTAATTATCCCTCTAGTATCGCATATGCCCCTTTTATCAAATAAATGTTTTAATATACATAATGCTTTTGTCAAAAATATACTAGATTTGTTAACCAGTATAATAGAAATAAAATTTATTCTAAAATTAAAAATTGTTATGAATAATTAAAAATTTTATTAATCGTCAATAACTTTTAAATACGAAGTAGAAAGTGATTTATATTTTGACTCCATAATTAAAATTGCAACTAAAGTTAAGAAAAAAATATACAAGTACGACAAAGTTAAAAAAAAAACAACAACAACAGGCACGAACAATCTTACAAAGGACATCATTGACATAAAATAGTCGTAAACATTAAATATATACAAGTAATGTTTGACAACTCATTTCTAAAAAAATATAATATGTAAAATAAATTATTTATTAATAGAATAAAAAAATTTAGTCGACAGTCTTTTGAAATTTTTTAGTTTTAATTAAAACAATGAATATTATAGTCTAGGACACTAGCGGAAAAAAACATTACATTAATTGACACAAACAGATCAAATTTAGAGTATAACATATATTTAAATATAATAAAAGTTATATTAAATACTAGATATATTTAAGAGAAAAGTTCATTATTTTTAAATTGACAAAACTACTATAACATACTTCATATATATTTTGAAAATATTTTTTTAGGTGGTTATATTCACATCATTATTTTTTATGATCACACCACATTTCTAACTTTATTATACAACAAATGATTTTTCTATAAAAAATTTGTGATGCATTTATAAAAAAGTGTAGTCTCAATATATTTTGCCATTTTTTAAATATCTCTGCCCTCCTTCATGCCGCCTTTTATCAAACAAAAGTTTTGATGTGCACAATGTTATAGTAAAAAATATATTAGATATATCAAATAACGAATATAAAAAAATAAAAATATTATAAACAATTAGAAGTGTTACTGACAATCAATAACTCATAAACATAGAGCAAAAAATGATTTATATTTTGACTATTTAATTAAAAGTCCATAATAACAGTTGTAGTTATGGTCTTTGTATATGCCGATTACATGCACTCAAATAATGTTCAATAATCTATTTGTAAAAAAATATAATATGAAATAAATTTTTTTAATGGTAATATGTTGTTTATCCAGTAAAATATAATATAAAATAAATACTTTAGTAATTGGTGAAGATTTTATTCGGTTATTTGATAGTTAATATTTAAAACAGTAGTTGTAAATAAATTTTTTATTAATTATTGGTGTTTTAAAAAAATCATATAAATCACAATTTTAATAATCGAAAAAATTTGGTATAGAGTGTTTTTTAATTTTATACAAAAACAATCCTGGTATGATCGCAGTAAGTGAACTTTTGTGAAGTGTAGCTAATGGATGGTTGTCTTTTTGACCTTCCTTATAGCACAATCATTTCCCATGCGTACTCATTTTGTGCGTTCCTTTTGCAGTTCCCAATCCTGACATTGAAACCGACTTGTCTTGCGTATTCATTATAAAGTGACTACCCATCATCAACCGTTTGAAACTGCTGTCCAACGTGGGGGATAGTTGCTGCGGTCACCTCCAGCACAAAGAGCGTATCATCCTTCTTTGCCTTCATTTCTACACCAAAAAATAACATAATTACTTATTCAACCATTACCCCTGCAATGTCTAACTAATTATTTATTTCCCTGTAATTTATTCTCTAATTATTTATTCAAGCATTTTTTTACGTAAATGATTTATCTACTTAATCTATTATTTTTAACCCAGTATTTAACTAATACCCCCATTCACTAAGTTGAAGCAGCTTCTATCTCTTAAATTAAAAAAAATAAAGAAAAAATTATTCACTAATTACTCCTTCACCTAAATCTGTATTTAACTATTTTAAAACCACAATTTAACTCTACTTCAACCAATATTCAATCAAGACTTCACCAATTATTCCACTAATTATTGTGTTTCAGCCAATATTTATTCACTAATTATTTACTCAAGCAGTTAATTATTATTTATTTCAACTAATTATTTTTGAACGAAACTTAACTAATACTCAAAGCAATATTCTACAAAATATTTATTTAACTAATTATTTTCTTATTCAATATTTATTCACAAATATATTTATTCAATAAATAATTTTTTTAACTAATTATTTTCCAAATATTATTTGTTCACCCGTAAACAACATCTGAAAATATTTATTCACGAATCATTTCCAGGAATGACATAGTCAATGTTTAATATACCCTTCTCATTATTCAGCTCCTCATTGTCTGGTCGTAGTTTTGCCACTTACTGTGACGTAGACATTGTTTTTGCCCTTGCCGTCCTCATCTGTGATCAATCATGAGAGGAAATAATGCCCCTAACGGTACGACACGATACTAGTGGAATGGAACCAAAATATAAAAATGACTGAAAAAAAATTAGACAATCAAAATAAATTATTTATATGTCACGCAAGCATGCTAAGTTAATAATTACAAGTTATGTTATACATTGAAGCTTAATTCATGGATATCTTAACTTTCATTTTTTCTCTTTAAAATGAAAGCATGTAAGAATCTAGTTTTTCATGCCATGTGATCAACATATGGAGATAAAATAAATTACATTCAAAGAAACTAAATGTTGACAATGCGCATTCCTCTGCAGAATAATATGCATGCCAATTCTCATCACAAGGTCAAACTTAAAAAATTCATAGTTTGTTTGGAAGCTTTTCTCTATCAAGCCAAAATGTCATTACATAAAGAGTAAACAAGTACTAAGCACAGCACAGGAGACAGATTTTCCCAATATAGTCCTTCCTAAAATTTACAAAACAGGGACTGCTTAACAACAGCAAAATGGAAGAATGAGACCTCTCTAACTGCAATCAATACATTTATAGGAGCTTTATTTTATCAAGATTTAAAATTACCTACAAATTGTTCAATGGTCTCTTTTGGATCATTTGATCTATTCTCAATGCCTGAGGAACACTGCTCTCTTCCATTGACTGATTGTTCTGAAAACTCTGTTACTGGACCAATGGAGTTTGGACCATATCTTCTTGAAGATGCTCGATAGGTAGAACTTAAAGCAAAAGAAGAAGTTGCAATTCTTTACATCTACCCTAAAATGGAAAGGCCTTTATCTTCCAATATTTTACGAATACTGAAGGTAGAAAGTTTTGATGTCCAAATCACCGAAGAGACATCATAAAATGATAATCATGGGACATAGACAGTCGTAACAAGACGATGCTAAAAAAATTTAAAGTTTCCAAAGCCCGGTATTAAAAATGAAAATTCAAGGCCAAAGAGAAGGCCAATGAGTCATTGAAACAAGAAATTTGATGCTAACGTAAGGATATCCCAAATGTCACAAAAATTTCCAAGTCCTATAACCTTAGGGGAATATTTCCCAAATGTTTCTTTGATAGGGAATATTTTTCTTCCAATGTGATAAATGTTGAGGAAGGGAATAAATCCCATAACAGCAAGGAGGGAACATCAAAATTAACAAAGATTATCTCAAGGCTCAACAACATTCCTTCAAATACGAGTTTGATAGAAATTTTACATTTGCCATTCGACAATCGTATGGCCTTGGTTGCAGCCTTGATCGATCTAGAAGAGTATCGAGGAAAGGTCTTTAAGTCTGTAACTAACCAAGATTGCATGGGTACTATCACCTTTAGTGACGATCACTTACAAATGGGTTCTTGTTTACATAACAAGCCACCTTACTTTAGTGGCTACGTGCAAGATTGCAAACATTGTCGCATAATGGTTGATTATGGATCAGCCATAAATATCATGCTGATCCATACAATAAGGATGATTGGATGAAGTGAACATGATTTGGAAAAAAGTAAAATCATGATATAAAGGTTAAACCAGAAGGATCAAAAAGTTATTGGAATGATCCGTCTGACGATGCGAATGGGAGAGTTAATCTCATCAACACTCTTACAAATCAATGATGCTAAAACGCTATATGAGTTATTACTCAGACGTGTTTGACTGCATGAGACTAGAGTAGTAGCTTCTACACGGAATCAATGCTTCAAATACTACCAGATGAGAAGTTAAATGTGTAATGGCTGAGACCAAGCCATGCCCTGAAGAGGAAGCTTGTTTTACAGATGCTAAATTCTAATATGTCTGGCAGGATTGTCTGCTTCCGGATATGAAGTCAAAGAAAACGTCGAGTTTGGCTATCAACTTCCCATAGGAAAGTCGAAGATATTCCAAGGAGAGTCTTCTAAGACTTCTCATACTTCATCAACAGATCCCAAGGGATTGACTTTTCTGGTGCCACGCATACCAAAGTTAATTTTGCCTCATGAACTTGTAAAAAGTTCAAAAGCTGATGATACTGTAATAAAGGTGCCAAACATATACACGCTTACAATCTCTGGATCATCAAAAAAGGATATGTCATGCCCCCACTATATTATCCATTACTGTTGAATTACTTATATCAGTTATTAAATTCTATACCGGAAGCTTGCATACGAATAGCGGGACATGACGTACAAAATAAACAAATTGTTTCTTGTCTTACATATGACAAGCCAAAAAGTTGTATATATATCTATATGTCTATAAACAGGTAGCCAAAGTGTATTCTCATAGCTCCAAAGATCAGTTCCCTCCATATACAAAATTCTACTTTTGTCTATGGGCATGCTTCAATTCCCATCTTTCTTGACCAATAACTAGCGTTCAATCATCTACAAAATTGGAGGGAAGTGGAGTGAGTATAAAGTACTTAGTGAGTAACAAAATCCTTCGATTCACCTTTCTTTTTAAGAAACTCCTTTTAATCACAAGTTCAGGAAAGTCATGAATTTCACAAAGCTTTTTGATGTACAAGAGGGCCCTATTACTAGTTAAACTATTACCCATAATGCGCACAAGATATATATCAATTCAAGTGAGTCCACAACTGAATTCTGGTTGACTCCGATCTAATTCCCACATAGACCACAAAGAACCTCAAAGACAAGCCACTGTACTATTCATTACCCACTTCGTATCATTAGGCGGCTCCTAGCACGGGGACATACCACATAACATACCATATAGCAAAGAAAAATGGGTAGAGCATTACAATCATTGGGCTCAAAAATTGCTCAAAAATGCCAGAGATAGAAAGAGTGAGCACTAAAAATTAGGTAATCTAGATACAGTCCTTTCTAGTGGGCATATTTCTTCAGATAAGAAGTACGGGTTAGGGTATAACCTAGGTTCTTCAAAGCAAGCTAAAGTCAAAAAGGATTATGCAAATCCAATGATGATCCAAATTTTTGAAGTTCCTTATGAGGAGAAGAAAGAAGAACAAACTTCAGCATTCAATCTGTGACATCCCAATTCTTTTATTCATCCATTCTACAAATCGATTAAAAATATAAGGACCAAATTTAATGTGCACACAAAATTTAGGATTAAAGTGGAAACAAGAATTTTGTTATTAAAAAAAAAAAGGTCCAGAATTCTCGGGAGACTTGAGTTGGGCCAATTGATACATATAATATATATATTGTATAAACCAAAACCAAAACCAAAGCAAAAACAAGACAAAAGCAAAAGAAAGAAAGGAAAAGGAGAAGAGAAGCCGTCCAAGTCTCTACCGAAAATTCGTGAAAAAAAAGTTTAAAGAATTTTAGAAGAAGGGAGAAGAGAAATACAAGGCAATTTTAATGACCACAAGAGTGCTCCTTATATAGAGAAAATCCACCACCTTTCTTGTTACAACTTAATCAAATTTAATCCACATGCTTGGTTGCCTCTTGTAAAATTGATGCAATTTTTGTTGTATTTTGATGGTGATATTTATTGAATTGGGACTTATCACCAAAACAAAAGTTGTTTCAAAATTAGTTTTATATGTGTTGGAAAACATTTTAGGTAAATTGGAAATTCATTGACCAAGATTTGTCCAAAATACTAAGTACTGCCCACTTGTCCAATACCTATCATGTAAATGTTTCAACTTGCAAATTATGGGCGATTTTTTAGGATATTTCGTTGAGATTCAGACATTGATGATATAATATGATAGTATCCCTTCAATGTGGCTTTCTAATGGAGCAAGAGCTATGGAATTTGGATAAGTATAACTCGACATACGTTTAAAAAAATCGACAGCTATACAGGTGGCAAGTTTGACTATCACTCTTATCTAGTTGTTTCCTGTTGGTCGTTTTTGGTCTAACTAAATTCTGAATTCGGAACAATTGTAAAGATAAATATTATAAATATTGTAGATAATCTCTTAGATTCATGCTCCAACTCTAATTACTCCAATATGTTGTCTAGAACTCCCGATAACTTGCAGACACCTTGAATTGATAAGAACACAACTTGCAACTTCATGATGAATTTTGACAGCTTTATCAACTGAATTTGATATTTGATCATGGGATGAAACTTTTATACGTTTAAGTTATCTTTTCAATCCCACATGAATCTTCTTCATTGGATCCCTAGAACTCCAGTTATCATTATTTCATTGACACTTGCCCATGGTAGCCATAATTGTTGGCCATCCGGACTAGTCTTGATCCACTTGTGCCCATGAATTTCCGACGCTTGCAACACACCAAAAAAAAATCAATAAATACCATTTTTCATGCGTAATACTTCTAAACATGCAGATGAATACACACTTCAATTAATTGTATTTTTAGAACATGTATTCATACAAAATGGACATGTGGTGTGAAAATCAATTTATCTCAATAAAATGGCTAGATTACAATCAATTCAACATTTAGTGCCTTATAAATGATATATAAAATATGCATATTTTGACACTGATCACTATTTTTCTTCTCTAACTCAGCTAGCCGTTGCTTCATATGATCAACTTTAGCACGCATTTTCTTTGAGAATACGGGGAAGAATCATACCCATCCACGAAGAGGGTTGGTGTGAGTTTTTGGAAATGCATGGCACTGGAGGGAACAAACTGGGCTGGATTACTTTTCATGGATCCGAAAATGGCCTGGCTTTCCCCCTTTTTTCCTTTGTGAATCTGTTTGGACTGGCGGTGCAGAGTTGTAAAATCAAGAAGGATGAGGCTATTGGTAGCATAGCTCTTGGCCGGTTTCTGAGTTTAGTAGGTTTCTTTTTTAAGGACCTTTTCGAAGGGTTCGACTGGCTAGATTGTGCATCATCCTCATTGGGGACTTTTGTCCTTACAATGTCTTTCCCTACCTGATCTAGTACTTGCTACTACAGGCACCATGGCGATCTCAAAATTTCCTTGTTGATAGATAGATTCTCTAGAATCAGTGTAGGAGCCCCTACCACCTCAATTCGTTCAGGTGCGAGTTGAGGATCCAGTAGGGAAAGTTTCTCTAGAGATGGCCGGCTCTTGGAGCCTTTCGCTATTAACCAGCCCTCCTTCTAGCACTATTTTGTTGAAAGTTTTACCAAGCTGGATCTGACCTTTTAGTCAACTAATATTTTGTATTTTTTCTTATCCCTTAAATGAGGGATTTCTTGGGTATTTATAGGCTACAATTAGTGGATTACAATTAATGATTGAAACGTCATAACAAAATGATTACCTCGGAATACTGGAACTGACATCTTTCACCATCTATCCCTATCCTTGGCTTCCACATGTCGGTATAGAGATAATCACCTATGAAGATCAGTTCAACAAACTATTACTCTAGTCAGGTCAATTAAAACACCTGAAGAGAACAATCTTACTTACCATTTGGGAAGATTTGAACTTTCTTAGCTCAGTCGATCCCACTTGGCTTGGCCACGTCGCCTCTATATGAATAGATCAGCCCATACGAAGCGCCAACATTAGTAAACCATAAACGTACACGACGCTCTTCCGATCTCTTTGATACAAGATGATACTTTTTTTATGGGACACTAGATGATGCTTTTATTCATTAATCTTCTACTAGAGTTTTATATCATCACTGGATAGGATTTTTGATATTAGCTTGTTCAAAGAAATCCGAAGTATTAAGATGGGTCATTGCTGAAGGTTCAAAAGTGAAAGTATTCCTTTGATCTGTGAAATTTACTTCCACATTCTTTCTCTTCCTTTTTGGGATGCTTGATATAATTCCACATGATATTTGATAATATGACAAGTACGTGACTGACGCCATTTTGTACCACACCTATGGCATATAGTGGAGACATAGCATTTACATTTGGAAAAGCTATAGAACTAGCTGGACAAGATTCAGATTCTTCATCAATAGCTCATTATTTTATCTGGTTACTAATAAGCATGAAATTAATTTAGAATGCTTTCTAAACCCCCTTCTCAATATTGCTAGTGCAGGAAAACATTCAAGGTATGAAATGTAGAAAATGTTTTTTTTTCTAATATTTCCTTACCAGGAATCCTTTCTCCACCTAATTTCAGTTTTGAGCTAATTCTAAGTATTTTTTTAATTATTTTCTACAACAAACTTAAAATCTTATAGTCTTAAGTGTAACCATTCATAACGAGCTCTAGGCAATATCACAGTCTTTGATGGTCATATCGTTCTTTCAAGCTTCGCCACATATTCTCAAAATCTTTCAGCGTGAAATATTCGCCCTTTAATCCTCTGTCCATGTAATGCCCGGACTCTAAATACCCAAGACGTTAATATTTTTCTTATAATTAAAAACAAGAGCGGATATAAAGCAGAAAATATCTTAATTCAATAGTAATAATATAAAAGATAATTTGACAGTGACAAGTCAAACTACTCCACATGAAATCAAAAGTTTCCAGAGTACTTAGGACAAAGTTGGAATCATTCAAAATAAAAGCTAATTTATTTATTTATTTTTTTGAAAACCACCATTGCTCAATGCATCTTCTCCTACTCCAAATCTGCAAAATATTAATTTTGAAAGGAGTGAGTATTTCTTAGAAATACTCAGCACAATATTAACCAATATATGCTACAAACATACACATAAAAATGCAATTCACATCTCATAAGCCTAAAATAGTCTTTACTTCAAAGCAAATATCGTATAGTAAATGTGGGTTTCTGACTCTCATCTCATGCCCTAAGGCATATAAAATACTACTCGCATAGTAATATCATAGCATTCATGCAAAATCTATGCATAGCAGTAAAGAATATGCAAAAGTCTCATCTCGTCTCGTCTCATCTCATGCATAAAGCAATTAAACTTATGCAAATAACATATAAGAACATAAATCAGACCTCTATATGCACATTCATAGAACAATCGATTAATATTAGCGCTACTTTTGGGAAAATATCTTTAGAAAAGAGCCTACCTCAAGTTTCTTTGAGTCGTGCTAATGGGCAAAAGCCTACTCATTTTGTTCTTCACTCCTCGTCTATAAAAGAATATAAAATTCCAATTAGTATTTATTTGAGCTATTTTATACGAGGAAATTTCTTTTTTTAAACTAAGTTATAATAAAATAAATATATAAAATACTTAAGGGTGTAGTGCCTAATGTGGCTAATACCTAAAAGTTATGGAAAACTAGGAAATCAAAGATTAATAAATTTGGGTATAAAAATAAATGAATTTATTTAAACTCTTCTAAAATTCCTTAAAATTCAAGAAATCCAAAAAGTTAGAATTTAAATGACCATAGTCATTAAATATCATATTTAATGGAAATTAGAGCTTTAATATAAAATAAACATAAACTAATTTAAGGGTTTAAAGAGATAAAGTCTAAATATAAACTAAAATTAAAATCTTAAAAATTTTCAAAACTAATTTGGAAGAATCTCAAAATAAGAGACTAAATTCATTGAAAGTAAAAGTTTATATGCTAAAATAAATATAATGCAAGTTTCTGGGCTCATCTGAATGGAATTGAAATTTTGAGGGCCAAAGGTAATCAAATCAGAAGTTTATATGCTTACTTAAACCAAAACAGAAAACTCGGGGTTTCAATGAAACATGTTAAAGCATTGGGGGCTGAAATTATGATATTAAAAATTATTATATTTACTCCCCAACCCCCATTCTTGTTCGAACTGCAGGAGCTCAAAAAGGGAAAGGAGCAGCGCCGGATTTTCATAATCGCCGGCGAATCCCGTGTTGGAACACGGCGCCCCCATCCTCTACACGACTACACTGGCTGCAAAGGATCGATTTTGGCTCAAGCACGGTGGGAGATGAGTAATCTGAGCTAAAGTCGGTCAAGAATTTACCCCATTTGATTCGAAAATAATCCAAAATTTCTATATAGAAATGAAGGTAAAGAGTCCGGCTTGGTTCCTAGTTGCGTAATGGATGAAAGAATGAATTTTTGTGGTGCAAATATGGTGGTGGTGTTGTATGGCAGTGGCGGTCGGTCGTCGATGGTCTGCGGTGGTGCACGGTGGTGTCTATATGGGTGTTCTGGAGCAAGAAAGATGGTCTTCCATTTCCTTTGCTCACTATGTGTCTGGATGTATGCGTAAGTGTTGAAAATATAAGAGAATGCTTGATTTGTGCACAAC
>CAVNYN010210586.1:0-41213 GCA_963692815.1 Nyctanthes arbor-tristis | reverse complement strand
TTATGGTCAGTCTAATTCTATCTCATACTTCCAAATGCTAAACCAGAAAAAAAAGTTTACCGACGGAAACCTTGAAACTTTTAGGACAACCTAAACATGACTAGCTAGCAATCGCACATGGGACATGAGACAAATTATTTATTGGCCATAAACGCAAAGGTTATAATGATATGATGCAATTGAATGACACTACACATTCAATTTGCTGTACTATTTTCATCGAGAAAAAGAAGAAAGACTTTGTTTGGTAAATTTTATTTTGTAATTTATAAATTTACCTACCATTGATTTGATAACTACTCAACAATCACCACACATTTTAAATTTTAATTAAATCTTCACCACTCATTTTCATTCATTATAAATTCCCTTTATAAATTGATTTTATAAATCTAACCAAACGGGTCCAAAGTTTGCAGAAGCTCTAGACAAAATAGCCCATAAAAAGGTGGTAATAATTAACTCATCAATGAGGTTAATCGATTTTCTCATGGAAAATTTGTCCTCGTGTCTCGGGAGTCGAAATATCCAATGGGTGTTGCCACGGAGTATTTTGAGTAAAAGAGACTTTTTTTTTTTTTTCCATTAGAATAAAAAATGGGGTCTAGTGAAATCCTTTTTAGTGTTTATGTTCTCAATTTGATACATTATGACAGTTAGTATTCTAAAAAGAATGTAAACGCGAAAAATCCTTAAAAGTCACTTCCTGAACCTAGAAGTACCTAGGTGCAGCAATAATAAGGTGTGACAAAATTTAGAGCACAAATATCGAGCATAAGTGGGCTTACCCGGCTCATATAAACTCTTTTTAAAACACAGTGACATAGAATATATATACAGAAATGAGTGTACAAATATATTTACAGATATAGAATAAAATTATAATTTTAACTATATATTTTCTCTTTCTTTTAGTTCATCACATAGGGTAAAATTATAATTTCACACTTTTTTGTAAACGCATCTCTATATTCAACTGTATAAGTAGATTAATCATATATACACACACACACTAGATGATCCTATTGTTTTTTCACATAGATTAAAAAAAGTTTATTTAATATTATTCAAAAAGTAAATTTTAACATTATTTTCCTGTTATATTTTTTTGTTTATTAATTATTCTACTTTAATAATTCTTTCTTTATAAGTATACACATTAAATATGAACATATAAGACAACTAATATTTTAATTACTTTTTAAAAGGAAAATTGCACCATCTTTTTGGATAAAGGTGCAGAGAGAAAGAGAGAGATCCACGACTTGGCACAACAGAATGGCTAGGCAATGATAGTGCTCATTGATGTTTATAAATATCATCAAAGTAATGTATAACGCTGATGTCATAATTTAATATATCATTTATTAAATTAAACTGTGATTATAATAAAAAGTTTATAATAACCTCTCAAATATTGAAAAATGAATGTCAATATAAGTGGTCAACTTACTCAAATTGTACGTTGTGCCAATAAGCGTATAAGAAATTGCCACTACTTAATTTTTTCACTTCCTCATGGCTTTGTGAGACTAGGCAAACCGTAGCTAAGACTATGCTTGACAAACAACCTAGTCTCCTCTATGATAGAAGAGGCATGTCTTTTATTGCCTTATTTCATGGAAGAGGCTAAGTAAGTGTTTGTCAACTGCGTGATATTATAATTTGGATTATGATCTACGACGTGGTATCATTTTATTGGTTCTTTTTGTAAAAAGTAAACAATTACGGCATGACTTTTACTTTTTGACATTTTAAAAAAAGTAAAATTAATGAAATGATGCCGTGTGGCAGATTATAATCCGTTGAAGCAGTGAAACACTCTCTAAGTCTTGTCAAAGAAAGTTGTCCTGAACCCTCATCACACAAAAGATAGAGAGAAGTTAATATAAGACATAACATAGACATTGATATTTTTTCTTATTGAGTTGTCTATCACATAACTAATAATACAAAGAGAAGTCCAAAGATAAATAAACTTTACACTGTAGTATTCGTCAAGTCAGGCCATTGACAAAGTGTTTGGTTGGATTTTCAAATTATAATCTAAATTATAATATGTCACACGGTATCATTTCATTGGTTTCACTTTTTTCAAAAAGTCAAAAAATAAAAATTAAGTCGCAATTGTTTACTTTTTAGAAAAACAACTAATAAAATGATACAATATCACAGCTTATAATCCCAAAAAGTTATCAAACACTGAATCTTCACATCGAAAACAGAGAAAAGCGAGTAAAAGATGCAACATGTGTATAAATATTTCTTTATTGAGTTGTCTATTATGTTCTGATAACATAAAAAGAAGTGCAACAATAAATAAACTCCTATATTGATCATTATTCATCAAGTCAGGCTATTGAACCCCATTAACTAGACTTCTCCCTGTGGAAAACTCAAACAAAACCTCCTTCTATTCTATCCTATAATGATAGCCCCCGGGGTCAGGAAAGGAAGTTTGTCCCATTTCTATTTTCCTAATGATAAAAATTAATTACAACAAAACATTATAAATCCATCACAAATAAAACTACTCACACTACATTGGTTTTACAATTATAATAATATAATAACTTATTTTGTGATTGTAATAATTAATGCTATTGATTTGGTTTTTCATGATATATATTTGAAACAAGGATTAGCACTCATAACTCAAAAACCGTTATGTAGCTGTGGCGGAGCCAAAAACAAAAACTAGTGGGCTCAATAATAAAGTCAGAACTTTAATTTAATTTTATTTTTTCCTTCATTAAACAAACCATTATAAAAGTAAAAGATTAATTTCACTTTTTTTTAACATGTAACAAAACTATTATCAATTTCACCAAATAAATTTATCTTAATGAATGCATAACTTCACGTGATAACTTTGAACTATAAATTTTGATAATGGATAATTTTGTAAGGTTTTATAGCTCGAATTTCAATACAAAGTGAATTTTAAATTATGTATTTATCAACAATTTAAGCTCCCATCTTTTTTTAAGAAGATTTAAACTCCTATCTTATCTCAAATGATCATTACAAAACCAAAGAAAAAATTAAAAAAAAAAAGAAAAATTAATGGGGCCACACAGTTCTCGTGAAAAAGATAATAATTACTAACGCAATTAAATGTGGTGAGTGAGTAATTATATGAAAAATTCTAAAGAGAGTATTACTCTCTTCTTAAGGAGAGTAGTACTCCAAATGACCCCCTGTTATTAGGGAATCAAGGCGCCCCACTCTCTATTTCCCCAATAACAGAAGACCATGTGGAGGAGTACTCTCTAAGTAAATGATGGTAGTCTTTACTTATTTATTCCTTTGGAGATATAACATGAAAATCTACTGCATTTTTCTCCTATAAACACGGAATTATTCATTCTAAAATGTTTTTTTTTTTAAAACTCTTTTAATTAAAATCAATATTTTTATATTATATATTATATCTCAACATGCTACCTTACATGCGGAATTTTTATTTTTTATTTTTTGTCACATAAAGTCTAAACTGTTCATATTTAAGTATGACACGAAAAAACTCAAGACATTTACCTACTTTAATACCATGTTATGTGTTACAGCTAGTTAATCTAAATAATAAGTTAGTTTTCGAATCGAATCATTTTATATTATTATTGTATCATTTATGGATTATGTTTTGTATTGCAATCTTGAGAATATAGTTGTCAATCGAGTTGGAGACAAAAATATTAAGAGCTTGGAAAATTTCTATCTTATTTTAATTTTTTGACTCATTGCTCAATATTTTTCCCTTTAATTTTTTGGGCAAGAATTCGACTCTAAGTTGATAAGAACACATTCATTTCTATATGACCCATTTAAGTTTGCAAGCAAAGGTGGATGTGTCATATATATAGTCCCAAAGTATTTGATAGATACAAACCAATAGATATTACTATTATTAAGAGGAGAAGAAATTGCTTTCAAAAAAAAAAAAAAGCGCAGAAGAAATTACTAGAAAAGGTATGACATGAAATAATGGATTAAGCTCACAATCAATATTTGATTTCCATTTCGATGCAAGCTAAGGCCTCTAGAGATCATACCTCTAATTTGAAAAGATGTCTTTGTCATATTGAAACGAAGATGAGAAGAAAAATTGAAAAGCAAGCATGTAAATAAAATTGTCTAAAAAAGTAGTGTTAGTAGTGAATAACATTATGTACCACTAAAGACATAAGGTGCCAAGACAGATGGTGCCACAACAACGCACATTCTATAGTGTCTAATGGACAACGTGACAACTCTCCATTGGGTGTGTTGGGCCCGTTTCCCCTAATGTGTCTAATGAAGGTTGTCACATTAGACACTTGACACCAAATGTGATATCTAATGGACTCTATAAAAGGATTAGTCACAACAGCACCCTCTGAGAGAGCTAGAAATTTTTTTTTTATATTATTCATATTTGGGCGTCAGAAAATTTTTATACTACTGAAATGGAGTAAATTTTTATGGTGATGCTTGGTAGAAACTAAAAGCTAGAAATAACTTAATTTTAAGTCAGGGCCATGGTCCCAAAATATATCTTTGAATGTTCGTTTTACCATGAGTAAAGAGTTCCATGAATTCCCCTTGTAAAAGGTAAAATCGCCCCCTCAGGCTTTAAAATATTTTAATGATGGGCAAAGGATATTTATGTTGGTCCCCTAAAAAATTATTTTTGGTCCTTTTTTTTGGAAAAAGTTGTGGTCCATATTTGGAATAATATTATGCGAAATTTGTTCAGATGTCCCTGGTGCATGGGAATTACTTGTTCATGGTTGATGTGGCAATATTACGTCAATACATTTAACGTTTTTTTTAATTGTTGATGTGACCGCTTCACATCAACAAGTGATCATAAATCAATGTGGTATTATCGTATCGACAACAATTAGATAAAATATTTACTACCCACTAAAATGGTGAACAATCGTGTTACTTTTTTATTTTTACTTAGAAGTTTCAAAGAGAACTCTTCAAAAAACTATGGATTAATTTCAGTATTAATCCCTAACCTTTTAACTTTTACACAATCTTCTTCCCATTCTTTTTTATTGCCTCGTGGATCCTCAACCTTTTCATATAATAGTTCGAGTTTCGTCCTTCCATTAGATTTCTTCCATTTTTCCATTTAATCCCTATAAAATAACGATTTTACCCTTACCTTCTTAAAACGCTAGGGACCAAAGGTGAAAATTGCCCTACATATAAAAGAAAATTAAAAAAAGAAAATTGAAAAAAAAAATTTTTAAAAATAAGGATTGATTATGTCCAACCCCACCCCACCCTTTGTTTCTCCTCCGATTGCATTTTACCATAGATTCATTTCCCATGAGAGATGAATCAACAGAACTAACATTTTTTTCATTCAGAATCGGGGGCAAGTCGTTTTTTTTTTAAGAAAAGACATTTTATTGAAACACAAACAGATACATGACTTAGACCTTCGGACAATGGTCAAAACAGACCCAAGGCCCACCTGGGCCAGAACCAGCAAGACCTAAAAGGCCGAGCAACAACAGAAATGGACTGCCTTAAGAGGCTCCACCAAAACGACCCTAAACATAATTTAAGTATTGCAATTGGGCTTAGAGCCCACAAGAGTCCAACAACCCCAAAAACAGATAATCAGAGTTCCAGTACCACTTCTCCTTGTCAACGATCTCCAACGAACTTCCAATTCAATCATCACCTTCATCCCCAGATCCTGGGTTACCTTGACAGAGCTAACATTTGTTTTTAAATATTTGTAAGGAAAAAATATGATCTAAATAAATATTTAACAATAAACATTAATTCCGTTAAGACTCATTGCTCATGAGAAATGAAACTATGGTGAAATTCACTTGTAGGAAAAATAGAAGTTGGGGTCGGTGGTGTTGGGAAGAATTAATATTTATTTTTACATTTGTTTCTTTCTCAATTATATTTATTTTTAAATTTTTTATTATTTTTTTATATCTAGTGTGGTTTTCACAGGGACACAATCGTGTTTTATAGGGGTTAAAAGGAAAAATAGATGGAAATCTTACAAAAGGATGGAACTCGACTATTATATGAAAAATTAAGGACCCACAGGACAGGAAAAAAGAATGGGGATAGAATTGTGTAAAGATTGAAAGGTTAGGGAGTAGTAGCGATATTAACTCAAAAACTATCTACAACAAAAGTAACTCTTTTTCCTTAAAAAAAAAAAAAATGTCCGCAACCTTTATGTAAGAATCGGTTTCTTGCCCAACCTTTTTTAAGACACCCACAGCCCCTAACTTTTGATAAATACACAAAATCGTCTTTTTTTTACTATTCTATAAAATTTTTAATAAAATGACGATTATATCCCATAAACTTTTTAAAATATTTTTTAAAAAAATTAAAAAAAAAAACCAACCCACCCCACCCCTTGCCAACTCCAATATTGGCTGCAGGAAATGCTGCCATTCCGGCTATTCGGCAACTGGAATAGTAGCGTTCCGGTGGCCAAAAAGAGGGGTGAAAATCCCTCCTATTTACTACCGAAAATGGCAGCAAAAAGATTCTCTCCCTCCTTTTGGCCTTCGAAAACAGTATAAAATGGGGGGAAGGAAGAGACTCCCCTATTTATGACTGCTGCCATTTCTGACAGCACTTTGGTCGGAAACGACAGCATTGGAGGCCAAATGGGGAGTCTCTCCCCATTTGTGCTGCTGAAAATGGCAGCATTCCAACAACAAATGGGGAGGGGGATTCACCCCTCTATTTTGGCCTCCAAAAACGGCAGCAATGCTGTCGTTTCTGGCGATTCTTGGAAGGGGTGGGGGTGGGCTTTTTACTTTTTTTTATAAATATTTTTATTATTTTAAAATATTTTATTTTTAAAGTAAACAAATTAAGGTTATAATCTTCATTTTTTTAAAAAATTGACCGAATAGTGAAAAAAGAGACCTTTCGTGCGTATTTATGAAAGGTTGGGGATTCAAGAGAGTTTTAAAAAAGGTTGGAGACCTAATTGATTATTAACCCAAAAGTTAAGGACGTTTTGTGAAATTAAACCTTTCTTATATTAATCCTGGTTTATCATCTCTCAATGTAAAAAATCCCCACTAAATTGAAAACCGAACTCTAATTTAGATAAATTATAAATAGCAATAAGTTAAACAAGCCCATAGGACAAGCAACACTTTTGTCAGCCTCCTTCAGAATGCTAGAAAAAATAATCTCCCGCCATACGTCTAGTAGAATTATCTCGCCAGATGCACGTGTAGCGTTAAATAATTGGATAATCCCATGTGAGTTGTCCTTTATCCAATAATCTCCTACTATGTGTGCATTTGATGAGATAATCTCGCCAAACGTATAGTAAGAGAACGGGACTGTCATTACCATAATAATAATAATTATTATTATTACTATGATAATAATAATAGAATAATGTGGTCTAATTGGGGGGGGGGGGATGGAAAAGGCATTTGTACCTTAATGTCACTTCCCCATCCTAATACACCGCATCATATAGTTGATTCCATAGTGGAAATTAACGTTTGTTCTATATTAGGACTCCACTTTTCCTTTGACATACCCTTGATGCACAAAGATAGTCACACAGATCAACAAATAATGGTTAATATGGTTGAAACATTAAATTTTCCCTGCATTTTTTGTATATACATTTATGTCTCATAAATTGTTTGAAAATACTTTCAATGCATAAGTAGTTGACATTGAATAATAACGAAATACATTAATTAAGGACATATATGAAGGTGGAAAATTATTAAAGACATACGCAATATGATAAATATACTATCTTTTTAAGACAAATAAAAATAGTGTACAAGTCAGACGAATGAAAATAGTGTGCAAGTCTGTTTTTGTGGAATTGAGAGAGTATAATAACTTAATCTAAGATAAATATTAGCAATTGTTTAGGAAAGTCTATATCACAATTTAAGTTAGTCAAATATTGTTCTCTCCCCTCCCTTCTTTCCTTTTTTCATTTTTTTCCCCTTCACATTTTTTGCATAAGATCAGCAACTATTGTTCGGTTATAGATTATATCTTCATATTTCAACTACCAAACTACCTTAGTCTAACTTAAGCTTTCCCAAACATGCTCATTGTATAATTTATTTATTAATTAAAAAGAAAACAAACAACGAACAAGGAGATCGAGAACATTAAAGAAAAAACAAGGAGAGAGAAAGAGAAATACTAACCACCGTAATTAAATACTAATTTCCTCCTTCATGATTTTTGAAAGTAAACATAACTATAAATCACATTAAATGATATATTGGACACATTAAATTTCACTGGTCTATTGAAAACTAATTTTAAGCCGCTATAATAATATCAGAATTTAAAAAGCAACATAACAATAAATATCTTGGCTTTCAAATTTCAAATGAAATACACTCACATTTAAGGAAAATTTTCGAACTAGTCCCTAAACTAAATGTGACATATTATTCATTCATAAAGTCAACCGTGTTACGATCACATAACAATTTAATAGAGTTGTGGAGGATTTGGTCATCAGGAAATATATCGAGCGCGCCCACGAAATGGCAAGTTGGTGACCCACGACACAACCTTACTCGTCATTTTCAATCAAGGATGAAGAAACTTTTTGAGGAAATTAATACCAGTGGTAAGGGTTGGATCTGTTAAGAAAATTTTGTTTTGCTTTAAAAGCTGGTGTGATTTTCTTGTGCTGTATAAATACACACAACACACACTGTATTAACCCCAACAACTCTTTAGCAATGAATGACTGAAGGAGGGCTTTCTGCAATTTTGGGGTAATTGCAATATTTACTACAATTTTCCCTTTTCTGCAAACCATCTTGGGATTTTTCCCAACAATTAATACA
The DNA here is from genome assembly GCA_963692815.1 of Nyctanthes arbor-tristis. Lineage (NCBI taxonomy): Eukaryota > Viridiplantae > Streptophyta > Magnoliopsida > Lamiales > Oleaceae > Nyctanthes > Nyctanthes arbor-tristis. The sequence continues at coordinate 32,370 of CAVNYN010210586.1, read as the reverse complement.
TTTCCTGCCCCGCAATTTACACTATTTCGTCTTCTACTATTCCTTCTTCAATTCAATACAATTCAGTTCAATTCAATTCACTTCTCTCTTTCTCTCTCTATCTACACCCTCCACCTCTCACCATAATTTAATTAAGCTTTAAAGCAATCCCATCTCTCTCTCCTCTTGAGCCCCTCTTATATATATTATGGGTTTAGAGGTCCAAAGACAACACCCCCACCCCCTTCAACTAGTCCATGTAAGAGCTGTTGCCGCTGCTAAAACAGGTCGTTGTAGCCACCACACCAATAGGTCTTGTTTTCGACCCCGCTCCTACAGTTTCTTGGGATCTTTTCTCAACAACTAGAAGAGTCTTATCATCTATTTCCAGGTGTGTGATGTGATGTGATGTGATCACATTTGTTTACTTCTATTCAATCAGGTTTTGGGCCTTTTCCTCTTTCTTATTCATCGTAGTTCTAATCTAGCCAGGGGGGAATACCAGAAGTTCTTGGAACCAGAAACCATGAGCCGCTGGAACGGACCAAAGCTTGACCTCAAGTTGAATTTGTCCCCGCCAAGGGTGAATCTGCATCCCCTAGTGGACTCTCCAGGCCGATCATCAACGGTGTCGCCTACATCTCCTCCGAGCTCCTGCGTATCGTCTGAGCTCAACCTAGACGAGTCCCTTTTAAAGCCCAGAGGCCACATCCATGGTACTTGTTGGCTGTCCCCGTTGCCTCATGTATGTCATGCTAGCAGAAGAGGAACCTAAATGCCCCAAATGCAAAAGCACTGTCTTGCTTGATGTCATCCATCAAAAGAACCCCGCCTCCTGCAAGAAATCAAAGAAATGTTAAAGACACCGGCAGCCTCCGGCAAGTTGCCCCAAACTCCCTTCTTCTATAAGTAGCACTATTTGCGCTCCAGTTCTATTATAACTAATGAGAAAAAAAAGAGTGGAGCTTGAATAGTACTACTACCGTTATTATCTCCTCTGTTTCTCTCAATTTCTAAAGATAGGAAGTGGATCTGGTATAGCAGATTCACCTAATTTAGCAGAAAAACAATGTACATGGGACAGATTACAACTGCCCAAATTTTCTTATCCAAAATATTCCAAGTAAAATTTTCGACTCTGGCGGCGTTAAACTTGTGTTTTCTCTTCCAATCACAGCATGCCACAACAGCAAATCAACACCCACTGGCTAAATTCTGCCTGTTGTCTTATTGGCTAATCCCCTAACAGTAAGAAATGAAATATTTGTACTTCAGAAACATAGGTTTTTTTCCTGCCTTTTGGACCCACTAACCCCACAGGCCACAAGCTCTGCTGCTAAACCCCGACGGCCAAATTTAACTTTTGCCTCCAAATTCATAGGCCACACCTACTTTTTCCCACAAAATGATGGGGGAAAGGCACATCACACTCTAGAGGACCAATCAAAAATTGGATACCCAATATCATCTAAAAAATTGGATACCCAATACCATGTTATGTTGTGTCACAAAATAAGAAACGATCTCTTCTGCACATAAATGGCCAAATATTCACCATCTCATGGTAAAATCATCATGCTTGTAAGTAAAAATGGATCCTTGACTTAACCAGCGGACACACATGAGGTTGTCTTGTCATCTCTATCTCACAAAACACTGGACGAAAGGGAGAAAAGAGAAAAAATAAATAAATGAAAATTCGCAATTGACATTGATGTGAAGGACCGCTAAAAATATGCCTACATATAACCCATGTTGAGTTAAGCAACAAATTAGCTTCAAATTTAATACACTTCAACCGAACAATCAATAAATATTGGCACAAGAAGTGCGTGCAGGTGAAGTTATTAACTTACTATTAGGCGCAAAAATGAATCAAGAAAGGCTAATATGTAAATGAAAAATGAACTGGATTTAAGTTGAGGTAGTTCAAAGCATTGATAAGAAGAAGGACTATACTAGATTGAGAGACCATTAAAACCAAATAAATGCAAGAGTAATTGAGACAGTTGAGAATAATGAGGGTATTACGTCATATGATAAATACAAATTTAATTCACAAGCCATTTTCTTATTGTATTTTCAATGTTCACCTTAGTCTCACCCTTTTATTTAATGTCTTTTTGCATCTCAGGCTGCCTTAATTTCTCAGATCACTCTTATTCATGTCTTTTCTTTTTCTAAAACCAACCTTGATAATTTGAGTAATTATTATTTGTCAACTTCAGGCTAAACACATCGCTGTAAAATGCTCTTAAAACTTATCCTCTCTAGTTTGAATATAATTCTTTCCTGTATAACATATATAGTACGTTGAGAATGTTAACATTCCTGTCAAGATTAAGAAATATGAGTGCTCAAAATTTATGTATTCAAATTCACTAAATATCTATGTTTTCTCTACTCTTCAGAATTGAAGAACCGCTTTTCAGATCCATCAAACTTTTTAGCACACGTGTTATCATGCATCGCGTTTTATGCTTTTATTACTCAGAAAGACTTGATATTTTATACGATTTCATGTTGACCTTTAATTCACAATTTACTTTTACCTGCATATAGCAAACAGTTATTTATCCAAATGCTACATATTTTCCCATTACAGGTACAACAGCCAGTGCATAGGACATGAAATTGGTCCCTGTCAATTGTCACTATACAGCCAGAATGGAGGATTATCAACAAGGATCACCCATTTCCTTATAAATTGAACGAAAACAAAAGAAAACTAAACCTGGTATCAGTTACACCATTAAAATGCATGACGTGGAACATTTAATTAGCTGTATATGAGAACAAAAATGAAATGCCATACGGTGAAGACTTTCATTATCCCAACAATCCACCTTAAGTTACATAGGCCAAAATGTGAAATCTAAGACAAACAGATTGTGAATCAGCAGAAAAAAAAAATGCAGGGGACCAAATGATGGACAAGTACACAGATAGCAATATTCTGCACAATCTCAATCATGAATCAACCATACAAATTCTGTATTCGTTAATATCTTATTGAAAGATGACAGCAGAATATCATAAAAAGTTTACAATCGACTGTGTCATATGCCAAATATTTCTGATTTTGATTCATATTATTTTTCTTCGTATCTTTGTGAAAAGAGGGAGAGAAATGATTCATTATCTGAACTCGACTCTCATTAACGTTATAGAACCCTAGAATGACCTAAAACAGTGAGATTAGAAAGAAAGCTTCAAAATAATCATGCAAAATGACCTGCCACAAGCAATTGATCATCAAGGGAAAAAAGTAATGCAAGTCAAAAAAAATAATAATCTTGTTCTATATCATAGTCAAACAAATTTAACAAACATATATTTCAAAAAACAATATCAGCGCTCTAAAATTACCTTACATCCATACGTTTATGAGATTATCTTGTGCAGTTTGCTTTGATCACAGACAACTTGCTTGCCTATTTGTTGCTTCTATAATGAATTTGCATCATCTGAAAACACAAAATGCAATAAAATTCATCCATGGTAACCATTTGTAAAAAGGTGGGTTTATAACTGGATTTAAAATTCAAATTTTGTATAAGTGTCGATATTTAATTGTGCCGTGTGGAGGTAATGATTAAAATGATGTGAAAGTTCACATCACATCAAATATGTGGTTAAATGTGGTGTTGTTATGCGTCCAAAATTTGAAATTTAAATTAGTTGATAAATGGAATTGATTTTTAAATGATAACCAAACACATATGTAGAATATAAGTACAGTTTCTTCTCAAAAGCATGCCAAAAACTCATCCTCAAATTAAGAGATAAAAGGCGTATGATACACATTTGTATAAGTATAGTGCAAATGTTAATTTTGCTCATTAAAGAATTGGCTTTATCATAACCTTTTGCACATGTATGGTTAAATACTAATTAAAATGTACTACAAGTCATTTAAATCACAATAACTGTTTGCAACCACTAAACTTTTTAACAAGTGTCATTTATATATAAAGGAAACATAGCTATTTATCTTAAGACTTTAGTTTCTCAATCTCTTTTTTATAGTTAGAGAATCATAACTTGTTTGCATAAATTGTTCAAATTCCTTCTTTGAAAGAACTGCGTTCCTGGTTTGGATGAACTCTATAATTGCCAAAGCTTAAAATTAAGGAAGGAGGCTTATACTTAGGATCTAAGAAATAAACTGTAAAAATAACCACCTAACTTTAATATTCTTTACATGGTTTCAATAAGCTCTACAATTTTCCTGATGCAAAAGTAGATTTTTACAGGTACTTTTGCAACATCTTTTACTATAGAATAACAGGAAAGGCCAGTTAAAGTAAAGAATATTTGATAAGGGTGGGATCCTTCTTTACACGAAAGCATCAGTAATGAGTTTATAGAAAACCCAAAGATGCTAATCCCAATCCTTATAAATTTGACACTCCCCCATGCTCACCACTCTAAAACCCATATTGAACTGTCCAATTTTCGTTCCACAATTACCTTTCAAGAAGAAAGATAATGAAGTCTGACATCTAGTTCTTTTTTGGTAAGTTATCATGATATTTTACTTACATGGTCACTTTTTGACGTTTGATACTTTTTCTGTAGCTGATAAAGTTTAATCCTTTATTTCAACAATCAATTGATCACTAATACCTCCTTGACGTTTAGCATTTACAGCTTCACACTTCAGAATGCACATTCAGAAATATCTGAGTAGTTATCTGATATTCATCAAAATATAAATTTATAAAATTTATTAGGTAAAGCAATCAATAATTGGATAACTTCAAGAAGGAATGAGTATATCTAGTACACATATGCTAAATAATCCTGCAAATCATATTCATAAGTTTGCTTTGAACTTTTTGTACTTTGAGAAGAAAGTTGATGTAAGGGAAAGCTCAAGACTAGTGCATTATCTGAAGCAATAGGTAGCATGATAATATATGGAACACTGTTATGCGAATATCTCATTTAAAAGATTCTCTGCGAACAGGATACGTTTGCTTTGGCCAATGAAAGCATCACCAAACCCATTTTCCAACTAGGTAGCAATAGATGCATAGTTGGCACACCAGAAATCTGTAGAGAGACTCTATGGCTCCATTTATCACAGAAGTGCACAAATAAAAAATGTAACATCAAACGGCAATACCATAGCCTAAGCACGAATTCATATCATAATAAAATTCAGATATTGACAGCCATATAACATCCGTAAATTCTCCACTTTTCCATCTACAAAACATTATGTGACAAGATCATAGTAACAGATTAAAATGACTAAACAAAGTGGATTCAACAAATTTAATTTGTACCAATCTCTTTTGACATACTTCAAGCTTTGTTTCTTGATCATCGAGGTGAGTTCTTCTGGAAGAACTCACAACCAACTATGATAAACATATTCCTAAATGAAATTTGTTAAATGGTTGAACAAAAATAGTCAACCAAAGATGATTACCTAAAATGAATGGTCACCATGAGTTTTACATACATATATATATATATGTATGTATATATCTGTGCGTGTGTTATAAATTTGTATAATGTACTTCTTTTGTATTGATATATAGCAAATCATTGGCAAGTTTGATTTTGAGGGGACATACTGCAACCTAAGAAGTGTTTTGAAGTTAAGTTGTCTTAGACTTTTTTTTATGTTTTTGTACCTTTTATCGTCTTTTCATTTCTCCTTTAAGCTAATGTATTGTATTAAATATGTAAATTGGAAAGTAAAAGCTTGTTGTGCTCTCATTTCTGCCCTTTCTTATTTGTGTTTACAAGTTTCTCTAACAAACATTTGCAAGCTTCCCGTTTTCTCATGGCAAATCCGACCAGAGGGCATAGGAAGGCTGCAAAGAGTTCCTTTTTCCTCTAAGAAAGTAAAAAGCTTGTTGTGCACTCATTTCTGTCCCTTCTTCTTTCCTTTATTTCTGTCCCTTTTTCTTTCCTTTGTTTAGATTTCTTTTCAAGTTCCTCTAAAAAAACATTTGCAAGCTTCCCCTTTTCTCATGATAGATCCGACCACAGGGCAGAGGAAAGATGCAACCAACTCCTTTTTGAACGCTAGAAAAGCTATAGCAAAAAGCACCAAACTACAAACTCAGCCACTACTGTACTTAGACGAAAAGGCATACTGGCCTAATACATGCCCATAGTTGAAATTGAAACACGAAGTATTTATTGATAAGCGTGTGCTTATAGAAGTCACTTGTATAAATTCATTTCTTTATATGGTAAAAAAGGTATAACGAGCTCCAGAGGACTTTAGAGTCCTACTCCTTGATGCATGCCAAATGAACCTACCATGTCATAAAAGAAGAACACGTCTCTTGTTTTCTATCCTCAGAAATTCTGTTTCAATGCAATAATTAAATATTAATAACAACGTGTAAACAATGAAGTTCGCATGTTGCTCCAACTGAAGTAACATGATTCAAATAAAGGAAAACAGAGAAAAAAAATGAATAAAGAAAGATTTCCTGTAAGTTGATGTTTGACTTGGGTGCTTCGGCAGAGGCGCTGAGCAGGGAAGGGGTTATGCAGGTTGAGAATTGGTAACACTTTAGGTTTTCTATGTCTGCAATGATACTTAGGTCCTACATTTTTTCTCATATAAGTTAGCAAACCAATTCTGTTTTAAAACTGACTTGGTTTGCTAACACCTCAAGTCTTGAGGACCACAAATGAAGAAATAGTTTTGGGAAACAAACACCATAAGAGATTTCAATTGCGTCTTAAGAAAGAAGCACTCCCTAATTACCCTAGAGGTGTTTATGTGATTTAATTTGTTCAAAGTACTATTCAATAAAGTGAAGTAAGCATCTAATTTAAAATTTAAACTATCAAATGACACAATTCACTAATATATGATGTTGCACCTTAAATATTACCATCTTAAGAATTTCCATACAAAAATGAAAATTTAGGTAAGTGACCGAAGAACACGCTGAAGCTTTCTCGAGTTGTTCTTGCCGAAGCTGAGCTTGAAGAGGTAAAAGCAGATAGCTCTAAAAAACAAATCTCGGACACAATCCAGGAACTTCCATAACGTGGTATGATTTAGTTTGAGCAACGGCCTTTTTTCATACTGCTCTTCAAGCCTTTGAGTGTCGACCTTCGCTTGGGCCGGCTCTGAGGCTCTGCCCTGGCTTTTCATCTTTAGGCCTTCAGAACAAAGGCAATTATGTTCATGCTTCGGATGATATAAATTTTCAAACCATTAATATTCCTTGGTGCAGGTTCGGTGGAAGATTTTTGGGAGGGGGAGGGGGAGGGGGGGCTTTCCTCCTCGTTCTCTTTTACCTATACCATGATGCTCATGGGCAGCAATTGACAAATGCACTTAGCTAGCTCAATCCCGTCCATGATCACTAGACTTGGCCACCATACTCTTGTGTTTCAACCAACCGTCGGTGCTTGCTCACTAGTAATGGGGCTACTAGATTTGAGAGTGCGAAGGAATGGACTAAGGCGTCGGCATGGGTCATTTTCGTCAGATCATACACTATTGAGATGGGATGGCTCCTACAGAGTAGCGACGATTCGAACTTCAAAGGGTCTTAATAACATTTTTCAGTTATTAGGATACAGAGCCCAGGAAACGGGGAAGCCTGGTGAAGCTAAGGTAGAAGGTGGCTTTTTATAAAAGTAACCCCCTTTAATCTATTGGATAGAAAAATTAGACATTCCATGCCCCTGGAGAGTGCTTGTTGTGCTAAGTCATTGACATATCCTTTTTTATTTGACCCCAAGAAGTGAATCCAGTCTCCGATTAAAGAGCTAGGATGGCCCATTCCTGTTGGATTACTCCAGTGCTTGGGGTAGTACGGACCCTCTGCCATCCATTGCAATAGAGTAGTTTAGTTCACTTCACTCGTCATCTTATGAGCAATCCTCCATGCATAGTTCACAGATGAAGAGATAGAATTGAACTTTTTGTCTCTAATAGTATGTTTCCTCTGTGCGCAAAAAACAAACAGAACCAAAGTAGGTTTCTAAGTGTAGATCTTTTTATTTTCTTTGTGGGGGTGGGGTCGTGCTTATTTCCTCAGAGGATATTCTCATAAAATTGAGAAAATAGATCTTTTAGAGACATTAATGCTCCAAGACCACTAGATGTCGTGTCCCTAGATTCTCATGTCGAGTTTCACTTATCGTTTTGACTGTGCACCTACATATTCTCTAAAGATTGATCACCATTGCCCGACTGTGGTATTTTCTATCTGATCCTATGCAGATAATGATAGCATGCATTTCGAGATATATTTTTTTCCGTTTTTCCTCTTCCAATTTAAAGGTCCTGATTCACGTTCATGACACTTGCTGCTATAAAACTTTTAGGTCTACAAACACCAACAGCACCTCATGTGTCTCCCTGACAGAAAAATCCTTATCAAGTACTGGATCAGAAGATTCACCAGCCTCTAGTGTGCTTTTATATTACTGCAAGATGGAGATAAATGTCTACCAAATGCTAAAGTTAAAGACAAAGGAAGGAAAACTTGACCTTGATGTTAGCTGTGAATTAAGTGTGTTTGAACCCGAAGGGTGAGAACTTCACAATTTTGAGAGAAATGTGAAAGGGAATATTTCCTGAGTAGCACTGCTTTGGACTTGGAATATGAAGGAAATCCTGTCAAAGAAATCTCGAAAACTGCAGTACATATGCAGTATAATCAGAGTGGAGTGAATATGGTGCCAGGTGATAACTCAATTCCTTTCTTTGAGCTATGTCATACTAGAGTTTTATAACCCTCCCATTTCACTTCTCCCGGTAAGACCTCTTGTAGCACACAAGAGTAAATCAAGCTAGTAGAGGAAAATATTCAGTCTTACTGATCTTGAATGATTGCATAATAAGAGTTTGGCCCTCTGTTGCTTTGTTATGCCCCGTTAAAATAGCATCATTATTTGGGTGCAGTCTTACTTGACACCTTTAACAAGCTACTTTAGCCCTAAGTGATACAGGAGCATTTTGTGATCATTTCCGCAAACACAAATGGAGGCTTTTGAAATGTCAGGATGATCAGGAGTTCCATGATGATCCTTTTTTGTTCCCTTAGTAGACTCATTTAGTCCTTTATAACAGGTGAACCATCCAACTGAGATATATTATGACATATATCTTGCTAGTTTCATCTCTATGGTAAAATTCATTGCTTATCAAACACCAATCGTTCATGCTTCTTTCAATCTTCATGCTATTTCAACCTAAGAAAGTAAAGAATGAGATAACTCTTAGGTGCTCTGTATTGTAGCCAAATAAATTCACTAAGCTAATGCAATTAGAGAAGCAAGGAATTGCAGGTATTCTGCTCACCTTGAAAGAACTAAATCATTTTGTACTAGAAAATATTACATGTAGTCTATCCAAAATCGTTTATCAGAATTCCTGCTCTATTTTACCATAACCTACTGAATAATAATTTGGGCAATGTCCAGCACAGTAGCCTGAACTGTTAAGTTTTATAATTCCAACATACAATCCTATTGCGCAACCCTCAAAGCAAAGGCTTATCTTTTTCTAATGCATTACATTATCTATGTTATTTGGTTAAGAGTATAATTAACACATTTGTGCACAAAAATAAATAAATAAATAAATGCAGAGACTAATAGACAGGATAACAATCAACTGTAACAGATTCCGTCTTCTAATTGGAGAAACAAAATAACATGGCTAATGCACACAATTAAACGTTCAAGAATCTGACCCATGGAGACCCGTTTTTAATAAAGTAAAGAAAATATTGCATTTGAATAAAGATGATAAACTAAAAAAGCAAATCCTAAAACAGAAGATTATATAACGAATACTATCAAGCATGCAGACAAAATCCTAAGTGTAGCAGAAGATCAAAGTTATGGGAATGTGATTTACCAAGAAAGAAAGACGCGAAGTCGCAAACATAGCCGTTCTTTTCGCCGCTACGAGTCTTGTCTGCCGATTGCCTTGCCGGCAAAGTGTGCATAAAGAGACCTCCAAATAGCTTTTCGGCCAATACGGTCAGAAACGTTGCAGATTTTCAAAATTGGATGGATCTTTTATTTGGTAATGAGAAATTATAAATCAATAAATTTTGTAAGGAGATAGATAAGCTACAAAATCCGTAAAATAAATAAATAATAATGAAATTGGAGAAAATAAACATTGGTGGTTTTCAATATTCTAATTCTAAATTTGATTAAATTGTATTGATATTAATTATGTTTTTTTAAAATAAAAAAGTTATTTTTTTTGAAGGAAGTTATGTTTGTTAATTATCAGATTATTATAAAAAAATGGTTTCCAATAAAAAAAAGTTATGTTTAATTATTAATTTTATAGTTTTTTTACACCTAACGTCCTCAACCTTTCAACTATTAAGAGAACGCATCTCCAGCCTTTATTTCTGTTGTGTTGAGTCTCCAACTGTTACACAAATCCCCACCCACGCCCTTAATCACATGAAACATTAGTGCCTGCCGTTTACCCAAACTTGTGGAACGAAATTGAATATCCAAGCAAGGGCATTATTGGAATAGCACAATAATGGTTTCATTTTCCTCTAAATCATGACAATGTACCTCGTTTGAAACAACCCAATCATTCAAACACCAACTCTCTATACCGCAAACAATTAAACCTCACTTCCCCCAAATTCGACCAGTGATTTTACCATTGTCAGCGGTGAAATAAGATTTACCAGTGTAGAAATCAAGCCCAGAACTCATCTTCTTCTTCAAGAGGGTCAATCACCACGTTCTATTGAAGCGAGGATTGGATACATGTTGTGAAAGGAGCATGAAATGGCACTAGTATACGGTAAGAGCAATGGCTTGTACTAAAAGTGTCACGCCCCCAAATTTACTACTTTATTGTCTCAAAATATCAGTAGCGGAAGTATTTAAATATATATATCTCAATTCAAAATCGAGTGTGAGACTTTACAAATACAATTCAAAAGTATTAAGACACTTTCACTGTGTACTCTAATAATTATGTGTATTGTGGGCTACCCACAATGAAACCTCAGCCACACACTGAAATCTCGATCCCACACATGTATCTTCTCCACTTTTGGAATGATCCGGCCATAAAGCTCTATTGGTCCATGCAAAACAATGCAAGAAAGATCACAAGTTGACGAAGATACAAAGCTTGGGCACATCACTAATTTAGCCTCTACCCGTAAGCCATATGATACAAATATATAAAATAACTAAGACTATATAGTAAGGTCATAATGCCACAAAACTATACAAATACAATGTAAAACGAGTAGACAGTGCCACTAGCGATGCCCAAGAGCAAGAAATAATCGTTTAATAGTACACTATCACGTATCGAAAGGCAAAGCAATTTAAGACCAAAACAATCTCAAGAAAAAGTATGAATTCCAAAGAGAGAGAAGGAAATAAGGAGCCAAGACACATGTTACTCGCATCTTTATTTCCCAAAGATGGATTGAATGATTCTAATGTAGAAAAATGCCTCCAAAACCTCGATATTCTCCAATCAAAGCTATTTTTCAAGTTGTAATCTTTCTATATATGACAAGGAACCTTTTTCAAGAGACAAATAGGTATTTTGGTGGGTTTTAAGGGTCGTTCTTCACCCTACAATAGGTATAGACGAATTTGGGAGCTTTTGGGAGAGAGCGGGGGTTAGTTGGGTGTTGAGGAGACATTGAGGGCCCAATCGCCCTATATATAATAGTTAGGATGTTTTAATAAATCTTTGAGTTCGCCAATTATACTTGACACGTGGAGCGATTGGCACATATGTGATGTGATGCAATGACGTTCGGTCATTTATTGTTCAATGAGTCTTTATACTCTGTGTCGTCTTGAAATTTAGTCACCAAACTTCAATTTCTTGTCAATCAATAACCACATTTCTTTCTTTGTTGTCATTAAAGCGATAATATCAAGATCTTCCAATATAATTCAAGCAATTATTCTATTATCGTTGACCTCGTAGCTTTATTGGGGATTATATTCTGACTGGATGTTACAACAAATCTCTACTTTACAGTAAATTTGAGAATGTTGTCATTGTGCATATATGATACTTATGCTTTTCATGATGCTTAAAAATATAGCAAGCTGATTGCGTCTGTGCAGGTAAAAACTCTTGCAAATTTTTTTCTTAACCTTGTCACACTATATATGTCCTTACTCTTTTAGAGATGTTACATTATTTGTCCCCAAAGTTTTGAAGTTGTTACACTATACGTTTCCAACCTATTAATTGTATACATCTACCATCCCCAAAGTTTTATATTTGTTATACTATACATCCCTTCGTGACTAGAATCAAACTACACATAAAAACGAAGGTAGAACGTCTTTCATTCATTCTAAATGTAGAATCTCCTGCAAAATTGAGTTTCAGTAACAGGTCAATCATTAAGCAATATTGACATTTATGCCCAATAATTCCTTGTTGACAAATGTAGAATCTCATTCATGGTTTTGTATCTATCTATAAAGTTTTGAAGTACATTCTACTTCTACACCTGCAAGTTCGTTCCTGAGTGGCCATTGTAATAGCGAAATTATGAAAAATTGTCTTTTAATCACAAATAGAGTTTCGTTACACGTGGGAGTATATAAATATAGGAGGGAATAGTTTTGGAGGAAATGTTGCACCGCAATTTGGAGTGAAGTGATCTCAATTTTGTTGTACCAATTTTGTCCCTGGCTATTTGGTCAATTTTGTTCCACACACTTGGTAAATGGCATAGACCAGTGTTTTCTGTGATTAGGGACGTGGGGTGTGAATCCCTTGTGCACACCCTCCATTCTTTTTTTTCCCTATTCTTTAAAAAAAGTTAATGTTAATCTTTGTATTTTAAAATTTTTGTTTTTTAGTCTGAAAAAATAAGGGTCATAATGGTAATTTGTCAAAGAAGTTGACAGAAGAATTGATAGAAACTAGGGCAGGGCATAATACCAGACAAGTCTGAGCCGATCGGGGTCTATTTGGGTAGGGTTATAAGATAAAACGGTTCGAGTGTCGGGTTGGAGAAGTAGAAACCGATGCGGGTCAGTTCGATGATCGAGTTGGAAGATCTAATCCAATGAAACCCGAGCAACCCGACCCGCCACTTAACTAACTAGGTTTGACCGGCTAACCTGACTTTTTTTTTAAATAAAATTTTAGGCTTTTTTAGGGTTAGATAAAAAAGCTGATCTAGGCTACAAATCCATAACTTACACATGTCCTCTTTATATTTTAATTGCAAATACTCCAAATCAAATTTCAAAACTTCAAATGCTGAGTAAAGCCTAACCTAAATCCCATATTTACACTGTTAGGGTCGAAGCCTTGGTTGCTATATTCTCGCAACCGTCGCTGTCGCTGCCCTCCAGCTGCTCCTCTTCGCTACTGGGTGCTTTTCTCATTATTAATTGACTCGTAATATATACCCATAATTCTTCACTTCCCGTATTTATCTCTTCATTTGTAGTATCCATAATTCCACCCTTGTTGTATTTCTCTCTCTCTCCACATGTTGGAGTCAGGGCTTTGTAAATTGTATTGAGATTTGAAAGTCTTTGTACTTGTGGATGAAGTTGATAAGTAAGACGCTAGAGTTTTGTACCAGGGTTTCCTATATTTTTCTCGGGCAGGCTGTTTTTAGAAATTTTGGGTCGGATAAAAAAAATTGAAGGCCCAAAACTGAAACTCGACTCAAAACCGACCCCTACCCACATTGGGCTGGTTTGAGTCGAGTCTCCAAGTCGAATCGGTTCAGTTAGGTATCCCAACCTGATTAGGTCATTGTCGGATTCGGCCCAAACCTGACACATCTAACCCGACGTCTACCACGAATGAAACTGTTAAAAAAGAACTCTCATATTGATTAATGAAAGGTTAAAGACTTAGCATATTAAAAAATAAGATTGGGGACCAAAGTGATTTATGACTACAAACGTTGGGATGAAAAGTTAAATTAACCCTAATTATAATTATAACAATTTGTCTTCATTATTTCAAATATCATTTGATTTGACCACCCAACTTGGATTTGGTTTTTTTTTTTTTTTTTGGGCGGGGGCTAACTTGGACTTGGTATTTACTTGGCAATGAAAATAATGTCAAGAAAATTTTAAGAAATTATTCTTATTTTCTTTTTCCTCATTATTTCACAATTTATCTACTTTACTCTCTTTTCTCCTACGCTTTAAAGCCGCAACCTAGCGTTATTCTGCAGATTCTCGACTCTTTCTTCTCCAAATATCTTTCCCCGATTGTACCGATCAAACCCAGTTCACATAGCTAGACCATGACCCTAGGTTCGGGAGGATCCAGTGTCGTTGGTCAGTAATAGTTTCTGTTTCTTTTAAAAAATATATATCGGTTCTCGTTTTATTGTTTGTTAGTCTCTTGATTTTTTTTTGTTAGTTTTCTGCTTATGGGTCTTTGTGTATAAGTATTTTGTTTTATTTATCTTCTGTTTTCCTTGCCTCACGGTCTTGTCTATAGTTTTGGATGGATCTGATTATGATGGGTCGATTGGTTTGGTAATTTGAGTTTTATTTATTGGATCCTTACACTGATCTTTTCCTGTTAAGTTGATTACTATCCACCAGTATGCTCATCTTGGTTTCCGCTGAAAAATCTGTATGGTATTTTCTTTGTATTTTTGGTTCATTCCTTTATAAATTGAGAGTTTTTTTTTGGGATGGTGGCAGTGTTATGTGTTCTGACCCTTAAATATGTGAATTGATTCTCTTTAAAAGTACCTAGTGTTGTAGCTTAATATAGTTATTCTTGTATTAATTTGTACCGTGCGAATGAAAAGAGAGTTTGGTGAGTTACCAACTTACCATGTACTCTTGGGCCATGGCTTTGATAGTCAACCAATCACAAATATATGGGGTTCTATTGTTTAATTGAAGTCAATTTACATGAGTTGAATTGAATGCTATAGTTATTATTCCCTCTAATTAAGTTAAGGAGTGGATCCTGTGTTGAAGGGAGAATTTTGCATTGTCCCTGCAATTTGTTGGTTTTCAACTGCCATTGTAAGTTCACTATCTTTTAGGCCATCCATGTTCTCTTCTAGCAACAACTAATAAAATTTGATTCCCTCCCTCGTCTTCTTCCTCCTTTTCTCTTTTGCATCAGTGCATTGCCACAAAAAGAGTTTAGTGCACCAGCAGTCAAAACACGAGGTTCTTCTCTTGTCAAAAACACGACTTGGATTATCTGCTATGCTGTTTAGTTTTTTTTTTTTCATTCTGTTTCATTCTTAATGTGTTTTTACCTATTGATGCTTCACAAGCAATCAAGAATCCAAGGGATCTGTCATCTAGAACTTTTTTTATTCTATTTTGGGTAGGTGCATGTGAAAATTTATATCCCTGTCTGGAGTATAGTCTGAAGTATTCCGAAATTGATATACTAATATTTTTTATGCTAAGCATATAAAGTCATGAATCTCAAGTTACACACAGTTAAGTTGAAGAGGCTATTCAGATTTTTCCCCCTTTGCCTGGTGGTATCATATGGAATAATATATTACTGCTTTAAACCTTGTTCAAAGGGACAACTTTAACAATCCATTTATCTATACTAATGAAATCAATCATGTCCCACATTAAGTTTGTGCGTGCAACAGGATTCAAAGTTGTGAACGCTGGTAATTACTTACTTTGTATCCTCTTCTGAAACTAGTGCCATTAATACTACTTGTCAAAAAGCATCTTAGCAAGGATGTGATGATTTTTCTATGTGGTTGAGTTAAGACCCCCTGCTCTCTATTGCCTGTGGCTTTAGTTATTTTCTTGTTCTGCATATATTGGACTCGATAAATATGCAAAAAATGGATTTTTTTATTTAGATTTTGTAATCTATTTATGAGGGGGTTGCCAAGGATTTTGGAATTATCTGGTTGTATATTTGAATAGCTTCGTTTTTACATTGGTCATTGGTGTAGAGAAGCTGTCGGTTATATATATTGGATAAGCGAATAGAAGAATGAATTTCTGACTATTTAGTCTCTACTTTTTGTCTTTTATTGTTTCCAGCCAGGGGAAATGGATCAAGGATGATTCCCAAGTAATCCTATTTCTCCTGACAGGGTTCGGGGCTAACAGTACTTTCATATAAATAGAATCTGAATCGTGCTAGTTTCCTTGCAGTTCCTCGAAATTTCAGGTTGCTGGAGGAACTTGAGCGTGGAGAAAAGGGTATTGGAGATGGTACAGTAAGTTATGGAATGGATGATGCCGATGATATTTACATGCGGTCCTGGACAGGAACTATCATAGGTCCTCACAATGTCAGTATCTTCCCCCTCTCTTTTTCACTTGATTTGATAACCAGTCGTTCTAAGAATCAGGTATATATTTGGGGCTACATAAATTAACTCCATGGCACTTGGAGATAACTCGGTTATTTCTATTCGCTCAAAAGTGGTTTAGTCTACACAAAATTCTGCCCCTTCTGCTTCATGTGCTCTAGAATGTGCTCTGCTTCTCCCCCCCTTGCATAAGGAGTAAAATTAGTATTTTGATCCTGGGAATTTTGTTTGGAGAATCTAGTTTTGGACTGTGATGAAGGATTTCTGCATTTGGCTTTTTAATGTGCCTGAGAGCATCTCCAATAGACTCATTAAACATAAGCCTAAAACCTCTCTAATTTAACCCACAAAAATTTGTTTGAATTAGACTCTCTAAGTTCAGCATTCTAAGAGTCTGTTTTCAACTGGCAAACTCACTCTCTATTCACTTAACTCATTGCAGATCTCGATACTTGAATTATTTGCATTCACCGTCTATTACTAAATGGAATGTATGAAATTGACATTAAAAAATGTAAGAAAATATGAAGGAAAATTTAAAAAAAAAAAAAATAGGAAGAAAGATGAAGAAGATAAGAGTGGGAAAAAAGGTAAATATTTCTGCGGAAGAAGTTAAATGAAAAGTAAAATATCAAAAGTTTGTTGGGGTATTTGATACAAATCACTCTAGATCTGTAAATATGGGGACTCCATAGATGCTGTAACTGTCATCTTTATTTGGTATGCAAAAGAATATTCTGCACACGATTTTGTTTCTGACAAGCAAATACGATTAAGACTGTTAATGTTGCAGCTGGGAATTATACTGAGAATTTCCGTAGTTTAATAGCTATCATAAGATCTGATACATTATTTGCAGAAGTCAGAGTTGTCCAGTTGAGCAAGTTTTAATGTTTTATGATGCTTCATCTGTCAAACAAATTGTTACTTTGACTTTGTACTACCTTGTTGAGGAATTTAAGACGGATCTGGTTGGCTGCATTTTGCATGATGTATATATGTTCTTATGCTGTATTAATCATCAAGTGTGAGGTTAATATTATACTTCTATCAGACTCAATTAACTATTACTCTAATCTTGGTTCAATAGTTAAATTGTATTACTACTGCTCTAATCTTGGTTCAATAGTTAAATTGTATAAATTGTACTAAGTATTTTGTTAACATGGGGGTATTGCCTCAGATAGTAAACCAGTAGGCTTATTGATTAATAGTCCGCAGTTTTGTGTATTTGCATATTTTGCTGTTAGCTTCTTATTGATGAAAACAGCTGAAGTGCCTTTTTCCTCTGACAGTCTGTACATGAAGGTCGCATATACCAGTTGAAGTTATTCTGTGACAAAGACTACCCGGAGAAGCCGCCAAGTGTTCGTTTCCATTCTCGAATTAACATGACTTGCGTCAACCATGAAACTGGAGTGGTATGACAGCATTTATCCGTGTTAAAGCCAATACCATTTTTGCTTCTATTTATATATATAAGCTGAAGCTATTACATTCCCTGATGCCAGTTAGGTGAAAATTAGATCTATTACTGTAATAGATGCATCCTAAAGACTTGACTCGTACGGATTCCAGGGTAATCTTTGTTAAACTAATCAAATTATAAAGTCAGACATGTACATCCTTCTTGTTCATCGATCTCATATACCATGCTGTTGTGTCATTTTCTTCTTCTTCTTCCTCATCAATCTGATGCTATGCTGTTGTGTCATTTGAGGATCAAGAAATGAGAAAACTCCTGAAGCAACTGACTCATTTTCAAACTGGGTGATCTTTGTTATAGATTCTGAATTGGGACAGACACCTTTCTGTTCTTCTCTTACTATGCTCATTCTTCTCTTACTATGCTCAGTGTTGTTTGGGGATCAAGAAAATGATAAAATCTCTAACCATGTGCTGTTGCAACTAATATGGAGAGTTCTCATCACTGGAGTTACGAATTTGTAATTACATTGTGCTGATGTATTTACATTTCAAATGATTGACAATCCATTTCTATTACTTGGTACCTATATAGGTGGAACCTAAGAAATTTGGGCTTCTAGCAAATTGGCAGCGAGAGTATACCATGGAAGACATACTGGCTCAACTGAAGAAAGAGATGGCTGCTCCACATAATCGCAAACTCGTCCAGCCTCCAGAAGGAACCTATTTCTAGTGTAAAGACATTTAGGTCTTCTTGACCATATGCAGATTTTATCATCAGAGTCAAAATGTCATGGCGAACGCCCAAAAGATGTTTTTCCTATGACTTTGGTGGCAATGAAATGTTTGTATCCTGTAATCTATCGTGCACGGTTGTGTTGGTTTCTGTTTGATCACCGGGATTTCTTCTGTGTGTCAATTGTCGAATCCTCTAATCAGTAATCAAGTTCTTGGATTCTATAAAGAAATAATTTTGAGTAGGGTATAGTTTAAATGTTATTTTTACTTGGTATATCTTAAATTTGCATGAGTTCTTGTAACAAAATAAATATCTCGTTCTATCTGTGAAGCGTGATGTAGCTTGTTTATCCATTTATCATTCTTGGCCGAGTTTTATGTTTCCAAAGAGGTTATATGGGTTTTATACGATGAAATGATTTGAAGCTTACTTTCTAAGATAAAAACTTCTCAATGACTTAGTTTGATTTGGTAATTAATGAGATATACCTATTAATATAACTTATTGTGCTCGTTACGTTTTATTGAAAAATCTAGTTTTAATGATTCTTTAAAATTGAACAACGTATTAGTTTAAGTAATTGGCCTTATCGAATGTTAAATTCTATATGACAAAAACAAATTTATTTGTTTTATACGTTTCATCTTGGTTATTTGTATTGAAACTTCCGTTATAGTGTTTGTAAATTAGTAGAGGCATGACACCCCCGTTCTCTGTCCAATAACACAAAACCTAACACCATATTATGTTTATTCATCTATAAATAGGTTATCATAACTGAAAACTCTTCGGATCCCGATCTGAATGAGGAAAAAAAATTGCCTCACAGGCTAATGGGTCAAGTAAATAGATGGTCAAATTTGATTGTGGGTCAGAATCGACCCGCCCCAATTAAAAAATTGAAAAAATTTATTGTAAAATATAAACAGGCTGCTAAACCCCGATCCGCCTTGTCACCCTAATTCTTCACAGATCATGGGACAGACAAAATGCTTTGTGAGTCAAGAAGGGTCGGGGCCAAGTCGACCAGTTGCCATCCCATAAATCATCTTCCCCATCCTCACCTTTTTTTTTTCTTATTCATTTTAAAAAATAAAATAAGAATGAGAGGGCAAAATTGTCATTTCGAATTAAAATCCACGGGCCAGCCACCCGTCTCCCCACCATCCCCAAAGGCAAAAAAATCCGCTGCCAACCCACGTCGCTGTATTTATGCTCACACGTCATTTTCCCACACAATGCACACTGTAACGCCAACTATAAAGCCCTGACCCATCCCCCCAATTCCTGTCACTGTCAATCCCCTCGATCTGGATCCCTTCCATGGCTATCGCCACCCATCTCATGGATGACTCTCCACCCCTGCCCTTATCGCCGCGTTCCCCCGCTCCATTCCTTCCGCCGTGGTCACTGGCGATGATGGCGGGGTCTGAAAACTCCAAAAAACCTATTTCAATTCGGTCGGTCTGGTCCCGCAATCTGGAGTCGGAGTTTGCCCTCATTCGGCGTCTCGCTGATCGCTTTCCTTACGTGTCGATGGACACTGAGTTCCCTGGCGTCATCTTCCGACACCAGCATCAGTATTCTGATCCTGTCGACCATTACCAGACACTCAAGTCGAACGTTGACGCCCTCAAGCTCATCCAGGTGGGTATCACTCTCTCTGACTCGTCAGGGAACCTCCCTGACCTTGGTGAGGCTGACCGCCGCTACATCTGGGAGTTCAATTTTCGTGATTTTAACTTGGAACGTGATAATCACGCGCCCAACTCCATTGACCTTCTCCGTCACCAGGGCATCAACTTCGAGGCCACCCACAAGTTAGGGGCCAGCGCCACTCGCTTTGCTGAACTCATGATGTCTTCTGGCCTTGTGTGCAACGACAACGTCATTTACATAACCTTTCACAGTGGGTATGATTTCGGATATCTCATCAAGGCCCTCACCGGACAGGCCCTTCCGGAGACACTCCCAGAGTTTCTCAATTTGTTGACAGTCTATTTTGGTTCCAGGGTCTACGATGTGAAGCACTTGATGAAATTCTGTCAGGGGCTTCACGGGGGATTGGACAGGGTTGCACAGTCACTTGGTGTGGTTCGTGCTGTTGGGAGGTGTCACCAGGCGGGGTCTGATAGCCTACTGACGTGGCATGTGTTTGAAAAGATCAAGCAAGTCTATTTCAGGGAGGGTGAAAAGCAAGGGCTACCAAAGAATTGTGCTGGTGTCCTGTATGGGTTAGAGATCCTTGATCCTTAAATCAGCTTCTCTTATGTAGATATGATGAAGCTATTATTAAACCTTTAGTCTTTATGTCTTTTTTGTCCCAGTACATCTGTAAAATCCTTTCTCTTAATAGCAAAGGCCTCAGTTCGGCATAATTGGTGTGTTCTTCTCTTAATTATTTATGCATCTGATAGACAATGTTTGATTTTCTAAGCTTAGCTCTCTGCTCATGAATCATGTCTGAAGAATCACTAAGAGTTGGTTCATGTCATATCCAGTCATAATGTGCATTCTCTAGGAGTGTGAAACTTGAATCCTTTGTTTGAATTTCACATAATTTGAAGTGATTCTGTGAATGAATGAATGATTTGGAAGTGATTTTTGTTAAATATGGTGTTGGAGAAGGTCATGTCCGTGGCTCCATTCTAAGGTGAGTTCTTATCTCGAATGACAGTTTTAAATTGATAGAGAACTGTGAAATTGAATAATTATAGAATATAATGGAATTTGACATTGTTATAAGAAAGAGCAAATAGGATGAGATTTGGAAATGGTTCTGTCTACATTGGTGTTGGTCTTTCTAAGGCGGTTTTCCAAAATTTGAAATGGATCCTATTTTGCAACTCCTAGGGAAATTGGTGGTTGTGTGATGTTAAATACGCAATAATGCTGTTGGTTGGATAATTAAAATTTAGGTTAGTATCAATGATGATTGGTCAATGCACATTGCAGAAGAGTTCTTTTCGGGCCCTGGACCTAGCATCTTTTTCATAAAATATCATCTCAAACGTGGGCATGAATAAAGTGCATTAAATTGTGCCTTTCAATGGAATGCATCCTTTTAATTGAGGTGGTTTTTCAATTCTTGAAAGCGGTGACTAGCAAGTGGATTTGATTGTATAACGCCTATAAGTATCAACTGTCGTCCTAACGCATGATATTAATGTTAGTTAGTTTGATGAAATTGAGACTAATGCGGATGACGCTTGGGTCTATATGCTCTAGTATAGTTGAATGAAGCTCAGTATCCAAATTTATTTGTGTAACTCACGTTCTGCCTGTAAAATTAATTCTTGTAATGTATTTAGGGGATTATATTTGGTTTATTGTGTTCAAACTTGTAATGCTGACAAATTTTTGGTCTTTCGGACACATTGTAATTTGCAAATTTTCATTTTGGCGTTATTGTTTTCCTATTATTTTCAAATATTTATTTAACTAAGTTTCCAGTTAATACATAAAATAGACCTGGAATTTAAATGTTCTTTTTCTCATTTTCGACATTCGAAGTCTGGTAAACATAAAAAAAAAAAAAAAAAAAAAAAAGGAGATCCATCAGTTCAAGCTTAGAGATAACTGCGTGGAGGGATTTTCTTTATAATGTGATTGAATATGGAAACATTTCTTCAGTTATCCCATAGAAAAATAGATTAACTAGCTTGAATGAATAGGAATCCTCAAATTGTGAGGCACCATGCTAGTTCTATTTGTTCCAGGAGGCACCATGCTAGTTCTATTTGTAATATTTCTTTGAAGACATTGTGCCTTATGCCACTAATAGGCATTCAACTTAGTAATACATAACTGAAAATTGGTTCTGTACTGGAGACTAACATCTAGGTGAATGATATCCTGTGCTTCTGAAAAATGGCCCTTAGTTGATCTTTCTTGTATTTGAAAAGCCTCGTGAAATTGTGCCATCCCTAGCATTCTATTTCTTTTTCGAAATAGAAACAAACAGTCACATCCACATACCCTGATGTAAAACATAAGTTTTTATCACCCACTTCACTCATCCTATTTTGACATACAATTAGAATGCTAACCGGGCTGTGTTATTTTGGGTCTTTTTCTGCAATAAGTCACTTCCTTATCCAAGTTTCATTAGATTTTGAGTACCATTAAAGTGTCTATAGAGACTACCATTTTTTTTTTCTAATCACAATGTTATAGTTTTAATTTTTTAGTTAAGTGAAATTAGCTTTTTAATCTGAGATAAAATAGAACACCTCTTATGTAATTTGCTCATGGTAAATCTGGAAGTGGGACAGCTTGCACTTGTTCTGAACACGTTTGCTTTCATAACTGGGAGCTTGCCAATTTATATTGCCTATGTACTCCTACTAAGGTGGTGGGTTGTTATTTGGCACTATCATGTCATGCCAGACAATAACACTTCTTGGGCACTTTATGATATGGGTCCAATAGGCAGCAGCATATCCTATTCTTCGTAATCATAAGTTGAGGAATACTTTAGGGATACCCGTGATTCTAAGTTCATATAACCTTTCAAAGTAACATGTAAGGTCTAGTGGAGGATGAGAGTTTCTCATTCTGAAGTCCGAATGTGTCAAGGATATTGCTTTGGTAACATATCCCTTTTTATTTGACCCCAAGAATGGATTGGAATATAAGTGCTTGTTTGATTCTCATTATGAGAATCAAATTATAATGGGAAATTATAATGAGTTGAAGGCCCTGTATGGTTTTGATTTTTTTTAGGAATTGATTTTGTGAAAAGTGATTTTTTCGGAGAATGTGTGGTTGAGAAGTAAGGAAAAGTTACGAATCTACGTGCAAAATTATTTTAATAAATGAATGTGTGGTTGAATTATTTTAATAAATGAATGTGTGGTTGAAAATGAGTTTGACTGAGAATTGATTTTGAGAAAATCAAAATCAAACGGACTCGAAATGAGTGGTGGAGATTTAATTGATGTATGGTGATAATTGAGTAATTGTCAAATAGTGGTGAAACAAGTCGAATTATAATGTAAAAAAATAATATCAAACAAGTGCTAAACAACTTTCGATTAAAAGCTTGTGTTTGTGTTAAGTTCGTAAGGCTTGGAATCTCCATAGCCAATTTTATTTCGATGTAAACAAAAGAAAAATGTCGGAAAGCAAATCCTGTTCTATATTGACTTACTTTCCTTCTGACTATTAGTCCCAAGTTGTAGAGAAGAAAGAGGTGAGATTGACCAAATAGGAATGCCTCCCTTACAAATATGGTAAATTATCATGTGTTGTTTCTCCAATGCATCCATCAAGTCTACAGTTAAGTGATAAGCATGATGTACCTACTTGTGTCGGTAAAGGATGACTGTAGTATCAAGAGTGAATCACTTAGTCTCTTTTACAAGTTGTTTAATATGCTGTACTGTGTTCTATATTAAAAAGTATAAAATTGAAAGATTTAATATTTAAAATCTTAAAAGATTTTAATCTGTCATTAATGTTTTGCATCCAACTTTTTATGCAAATCACGTATGACACGCTAACTCATTTTCGTTTTGCATGTATGTGTGCATGCAGAGTAGGTGGCAATAAAGAACTTTGTGCTGTTAAAGACTCGAAGGAATTATTTACATGATGTTAAGTGCATGGATACTATTAGTATTATCGGCCTTCTTTTTAGTTTCTTGAATGTACAAATGTAAAGGTCATCAAGAGGATCATTTCCGCACCTGCAGTTTTAATGTTGTATTAAGGTAACTCAATCAACCCTTTAGTACTATAAGGAACAAGAACTTAGTAAAATGGTGTTTGAAACATAGTAAATAGTATGTACATTGTGAGTTGATTTGTAACCTAGTTGAATCCTTTTGATAGCTAACTAATGTGGTTTTAAATTTATGTTGGAATTGGCAATGGCAATGATGGGTTCCACAAATTGATTAGAAGGCTTCTGGAATTAATTTATACTTAATAAGATATTAATAAAATTAAAGAGGTACAAGGTGGGTAAGTGCATCTTTATATTTGTGCAACTAGGAAGGGTTGGAATGGTTTTTCCTTATCTACAAAACTTATTCTAGAAAATTGATGAAACAACTCATATAGTTAGTTAGTTATTGTATTAAAAAGTGATAAGCAAAAAGAAATGTTAATGGAAGTCTACTTCAACAATGTTAAAAGGAAAGTGGCTATCTTTGATTATTTTTAACATTCTTGTCCTACCTTTTTTCCTGATCTGCTTTGTAGTAAATCTCTTTTAACTATGTTGATCTTTTGTTCTATTTTGAAATTGAAATAGAATCTATAAAAATGAGTGATGCAGAGCTGCATGATGCTTATAGAGATTACCTGTTGCACTTACCGTCTCTGTTGCTGGAGTGTTTCGGTCTTGCCGTCTTGGAGTCGGGAACTTGTTGGAGAGTTTGTGGGGATGCAGAATTGTAGGATAATGTGCATTGCGGGATTTTACTTTTTTAGGTTCTTAATGCTTTACGAATTGATGTCCTAAAAGTTTGTCCAATACATATATGTGTCAAATGGATGGTAGATTTAATGGCATTCAATGACGCACGCTATGCCTATTCCCCATCCTCATAAGAATAATTTAGAATTTTGCTTCCTAAGGCTCTAGGAGCATGTGCTAGATCGGAAGAGCGTCGTGTGGAACCTTTTTATATCATCTGATCAGTTTCTATTTTGAAACAAAAATAGAACAATATCCTAGGCTTAGTCTGTATAATCAATTTGTATAGTGATGGTAGATACTCAATAGATGCTTTGCTTTATTTCAATTCTTGCTCTAACTATTTATGCTTTCCATTGATGTCGGTAATTATAATGCATGCTGGTCTGCAAGCTTTTCGGATATGCTTAGAACATCTAATCATATTGATTAATTTGAACTGAATAACTAGGACTGTTTCCAATTATTATCACCACCCCACCACCTTAAGATCCTGACTGAGGGAGAATTCCATGGTCATGCCATCTGTATGAGGCACATGTCTCAACTGATTTTGTAAACCACGGGATCCACAAGTAGTATAAGAACCATTTGTAATATATTGAAACTTAGGAAGTTTCTTTCCTAACAACATATGTCAAGTTTTTAACTCATCTGGGTTAATGGGAAGATAAAGTTCACGCTGAAGGCATGCCAGAGGCTAGGATTCAATATGAAACTGAAATAACCAGGCAAGACTTCTGCATGTTGAACTGTGGTATTTCACAAAGGTGGTAACCTAACAGGTAATTTATTTATTTCTTTGAACTTTTTTTTTAAATTATTTCCCCAGATATAATATCAACCCAGTGGGTAATCTAAAGAAGGGATTCAACACCTGAGCAAAATACTTTTTCCCTCAATAGGCTCATCAACAATAATCTCATCTTTTTTCTGAATTACGGTGTCAAAATGTAGTTGCTAGATAGAATTATATGGTGGAACGTGTGTGCTCTGTGTACCTTTCGGCGCTGATGGCGATATGAAACTTTGGATGCAGATGAAAATGTGGTGGATACAATAAGAATAGTACATGAAGGAAGGTAAGCATAATAGTAGTTCCAGGGATTGTTAGGAATCTTGGAAAACTATTACAGGAGACTCTTTACCAGATTGGACTTAGAAAATAAGATAAGGTGACATTGTTGGAATCAAATGGTAAGTTTGTTGTACGCCTTCTAGTATTTTGTCTGTTTCCTGTTTTGGACTTCTTGTTAGATAGTCCATAAATTTGACGAATGAGGTATCATGTCTTCAACCTTGAGCAGGTAAAGTGTTGACCATCTCGATGATTCTAGATTCTAGTGCACAAAGACTGTGTTGAGATTAGTCTATAGCTCTTTCCATACACCTCGTATAAGTTAACTTTTTAACTGTTGTTGATTTTGTAATATTCATTATTGTTATGGCAGTCAAATTCCATTTATTCAAAGCAAGGAATGAACTTAACTGATGCTTGCTCTAAGAGGTCCATATACTTTCCCAAGGCAGTTCGTGATGGTCAATCAATAGCATTTTTGTTGGTGGTAATATCTTCAGTAATAGTGAGCTGTCTTTGCAATATCTACTGTGATAATGAGCTATTGGATGGGAGTAACGATCCTAATTGAGTCCTACATTCTAATAAAGATGTGGCTTATGTGTATATAAGCACTTGGGGTTCCATACTAGTAATAATGATATTATATGCCCATCCTTTTGGAAATGAATAGCTGCAGACATGGCAACTTTGGGGGATTCCTAGTTGAATGCTGGATCAGCAAGATCACCTAGATTCAGAAATAGCTTTTGTGGATATACCGTATACGTTTCAGAAAGAGGGCTGGATGTAAACATCCTTAATGAGCTTCACACCACCCTAAGGATTGGCTGATGGTGTTCCCCAGTACTTGACACCTTTCATCTACAGGTCTGATTTATTGGTGAATTTTGAGAAATGCGTTGTATAGTGAAAAGTTGCAGCTGATGTAATATTGTTGAACTTGCAACACAGTGTTTCAGAAAGAGGGCCGGATGTAAACATCCTCAATGAGCTTCACACCACCCTAAGGATTGGTAGATGGTGTTCCCCAGTACTTGACACCTTCTACAGGTCTGATTTATTGGTGAATTTTGAGAAATGTGTTGTATAGTGAAAAGTTGCAGCTGATGTAATATTGTTGAACTTGCAACACAGTATTGCATGACAAGTTTGACGTAAAAGCTCTGTTTTTGTTTTATACCGCTGATTTATTGTTTTCAATTCTATGTGTTTTCCTTTCACAGGGAGTTGCTTGTTTATGGAAATTAGTGACCATTGCTTACAGGAGTATCTGCACTTTTAGGTTGAATAGCAGTTTCGAGAATTGCAAAGAAGTCATTACTGTTTGTGTAGATTGTTGCTCAGATAAGCCTGTTTTATGTGAATTTGGCAAGAAAGTCACCCCAAATAGCACCTTAGTTGTTGCTTGCTCAAATAATTGTTGGCTCCTTTGCTTGCACTTTGTAAGCATAAATGAAAGATTTACTTCAGGACTATTCTAGGCTTGCATGCTGTTCGGTTCTATTTTCCATAAAATGGAACACAGATTTTGGCTGGCAAAATTGAACGACTCTGCATTTGGATTCCCTCTGATTTTATTGTTATATTGGGTGAGACTTTTTATAGAATCTTTTAATGGGAAATAGTAAGTTAAAAATTAGTTTATCACTGTGATGAGAAGGTAGAAGATCAGGTTCTATTTTTTCTTTCTGATATGTATGTAATAACTGCTGTACCAGCAGATTTTCATTATACCAGCAGATTTTCATTATTGGCGGTTGCTAGTTGTTAGCAACTATATATTAGTTAAAGATGTCAGGTTTCCTGCGCTACAGGACTCTCAACTCTTGCCACTTGCCAGCAACATCAAGGATGAACATGCCCGTGCCTTTGCCTTATTATTTGCTGATATTGACTTGCTGTAATCTTAGGCAACACTGCGAAGCACTTGTAAATAGTTTTCTTTTCCTTTCTTTTTTTTTGGGTGTGGGGGCTGGTGGTGGTGGTGGTGTGGTCGGGACAAGTGTGGGGGCGCACAATCATGTCTAGTAATGTCTGATCCTCTGTACCAAACATTGCACAAACATACTGAATAATTAGGTAAATTAAGGTGACGATGCCTAAAAATTGAGGTTGCAGTTTCATTTTTCTCGGTATTGAAAATGAAAGGAACAACATTTTACTGATGTCGATTGAGTTCTATTCATTTTAAATAAATTTCGTCCCTGCAGTGTCTTTATCTGATGCTTGAAGTTATCCTCTCCAGTTGACCTACTTCGGTAGATGAACAAGTTGCATTCAACCGACTTTTGGTACGGTTAATTCTTTTTTATGTTCAGCTAAGTTTTGTCAACTGTGTAGTTTTCTTTGCTTAACTTTTAGCTCACTGAAGTATATAGTTCTCTCTTACAGAATTCGTACACTCATGATCTTTTATACATGCATCTAAAATTTGTCAAGAGTGTAGTTTTCTTTGCTTAACTTCTAGCACACATGTAGTTCTTTCTTACAGAATTTCATGCCCTGTTAGGAACTTGATGATATTCCTTACTGTCTTTGGTTACTTGGTCATTCAGTGTTCTACCCCGGTTGACTCATCTTTATCAATTCCAAAGCATCAGGAGCGCTTATTCTGCAATAATCCTGCAGTAAATGTGACACGGGGAACCAGGTAACATGACAAACATCTTTGATGTGACCTAATCATATTCAGTTTAACAGATCAGAGGTAACTGCTGTGTACTGTGTCTTGAAATTTGAATTCAATCTCTGTAGAAGCTTGCTTTGTACGGAAGCTGAGTTAATTTATGGGGGTGTTTTGGTTCTTCTCTCTCATTTGCAGGGGTTGATTGATGAGATGAGTCAGCTAGAAAGGACCATCCCAGAAATGTCTGCTTGTATCATTGCATGGTCCATTAGAAGAAAGGTATTGAGTGAAGACTCCAATCTTGTATCAATCAAACTAATCCTCACGGTACATACTTGCTGTATATCTAAGGGCACAAATGGACCCCAGGTAACATGTGAATATGTGGTCCATAAAATTGTTACCTCAATATATGCTAAAATGGGAGTCAATTTTTTAATGTAGCGAGCATTACACATACACTTGCATGTAGAATGTCGCAGATGCATGTACTTGGTCCTGGGTGGCTAGGACGTGGAGAATCTAGTCCAATCCATGGATATGAGTACCCTCTTTTTCTGTAGGTCTCTATACTTTGGATGATTATCCGCTTCATTTACTGCATTCTCATAACCATCTTAAGAAATTCATATAAACTCCTCTTTCCCTCATACAGACCTTATGACAGTGGAGAGGATTTTATCCTAATTAGAATAGAGCTTACAGGAAAATACTTTTTTTAGGAGGAACAAAGGAATGGCCTTAGCTACTAAGTTTTTGTTGTATATTAAGTTGTCATAGATTCTCTATTAGTCAACCTCCATCAGTTTAGTGTTACAAGTCCTAATAGCTTGATCCCCGTGGATTTTTGGTGATAAGACAAGGGATGAATCTTTGCTGATTATACAAGTCTATTTGTTCTCACATCTCTCCAAATTAGTCTTCTAAATTGTTTGACGTTGATTCATGACTTCACCGATGATCGACTTTAAATATAAGTATATAACACGCGTCATTGGCCTATGCTGGGTTTGTTTACTTGAGGTCCTCAAAGCTTATCGATGTAATAATTACACGTTTGTAAGGGCATCTCAATTGGCATTTCATTGGTTGCAATTTAGATGACATGCGAGTAGGGATCCGGATGGCAAAGGGTTGGGTCCACTCCTGACCCGACCTGACCCGTGTAATATTTTTCCTGCCCCGCCAAGATTCGGGGTGGGTCGCAGGCTGATCGGTTTGGGGTTTTGATCATTTTACTGACCCATTTAATAAATTTTGAATATTTATATCTTTTTCCCCTATTTTGTCCATATTTTTTATTTACTTTTAAAATTTTTTAATGTAAACGGGGTTGGGCATTTCGGGTCGACCCCGCACCAACCCGCATAGTGACCGTTTAGCTCCTGAACGACCCACCCGGCCAGTAAATTTGCCCCATTCGGATCGGAGCCGCATGAGATTTCAGTCGGATAGGTTTAAATTGCGATCTCTACATGCGGGTTAAATGACTTGCGTATAATTTTATCATTCTGTGTAACAAAGCTTCTGATCTGGTCAGAGCTCGTCTTAGGATTTATTTCTTGTTTTGTTGCAGCATGTTTTAGCGATATTGAAAATGAATTTTGTTAAAATTACTGTTAATTCATTTGTGATATCTGTTCAAGGAAAATGGTGAACTCCCCTGCTTTTTTACTTACTGGGTTACTTAGGCAGGGGCATAAGACAAGGTTTTAAAATCAGATTGGGTGGTACGTATTATAAACGAAAGAAGGTATAGCCTATTTTTTTAAAAAAAAAAATTACTACCTTTAGGATTTGCAAATTGCCTTTGGTTTATTTTATTTATTTATTTTTTTTTTTTGGGTTTTTTTCATTATTATTTTTTTTAGACTTTTTTTTTTTTTTTTTTTTTTTGGGGTTGCGTTCTTAATTTTTACCTTTCCCTAATGGGTTAATTTCAAAAATTGTCCCCAACTGTTATACTTTTATCACCTTGGTCGTTAAACTTTTTTTCAATGATGTAGGAATTCAACCTTTCATAATTCCACTCATAAGGTCCTTTATAATAGTTTTGAGCTTACTTTTTAAGTTAAAAAAAATTCTAAAAAAAGTAAAATAATAAAAATAAAAAGGAAAATAAAATTTTTCCTACCTACCTAGCTAACTATTTATTCTACCTATATCCCTACATTACTAAAAATAAAAAATATGTGCATTTTTTTTCTTTTTTTTAAAGGGGGTAGGGGTGGGGGATTCTTATTTTTTTCTTGTCATTTCTGACAGCAACTGAAGGAACAATCAAAAAAATTGCGGGTCTCCTCTTTGCTAATGGAAATGACTATGGAATTTGTCATTTATGTTGATGTAGAATGTAAGTGGATAACTTATTAGGTATGGTCAAAAGAAATTATTTCTTTTTTCTTTTTTATTATTTTTTATTTTAAAAAGAAAACTATAAAATAAAAAATAATTAAAACAATATTCAATTAAAAAAAATAACTTCTCTCTACCCTACTTATCTAATTACACACACGCATCTCAATTTAGCGTAAATGACAAATTCCGATAGTAGTAAAAGTACAGACTCACAAATTTGCTACTTGTTCACCTTATTGTTGTAAATACATGAAAAAAATAAGGTTTCTAAGAAAAAAATAAAAGAAAAATAATGCAGGCTTGTGTCATTTTCGATCATATTAGAGATATATTGATAGAAGTTTTCTTTTTATTTTTATTATGTTTACTATTTTTTAGAGTTTTTTGCTTTTATTTGAAAAGTAAGAGCAAAAATGTCATAAAAGACTTTATGAGTAAAATTATAAAAAGTTGGGGACCATTTGTGAAATTAACTCTTCCCTAATTTATAGATTTTTTCACCACTGCACTTATCATCGTCAAAATATGCTATGGTGTCTATTGCACATTATTAGATAGAGTTCGATGTATCATGTAGAAGTGTACATTGGACACATTGGAAGATGATGACCTTATTCCCCCCCAATGTGTCTAATAGACACTTGGTATAAAATACATTATACTCCATAAATGGCGTTCAATGAACATTATAGAAAAACTATCTCATCTTCATTGCACACTACTTATGTATTGCATTGAAATTTGACTTTGTATTTTTTTCTGAACTTATTTTAGAAGTATTAGGGTCAAGTAACTAAGTTTAGCTATCTTTTCTTTTCCCCCACCTTTTTTTTTGGGCGGTAGAATTTAATTCTAATGTACGTTATAGACGAATTTCATTAATGAAAGATGGAAGAGAAGAAGTGTGATAGGTTATTAGTCAAAATAGGTTGTTTGCAAATCGGATCAATGAGACAATGCAAAAATAAGCTATTGTTGGTGTAAACACTGTGGAACTTCTGCCTTTCTTTTATCACCTTTATGGATGTTTTCCACAATTTATCTCTAATGTGCTTTTAGTAGATGCTTGCAATGAATATTCTTTTCTCCTCTTAAAAAAAAAAAAAGAAGAAGAAGAAGAAAGAGAGAGAGAGAAATGGAGAAAAAATTTTACTCACAAGTTTATGTTAGGGTAATTTACATCTAACGTCCTTGACCTTTCAACTTTTAATATATTACGTCTCTAACCTTTAAATCTACTCTTGGGGTCTCCAGCCTTTCTCAAAATTTCCAGTCAGGCCCTTATGGATGGAATCCGTTCACTCTAGCCGTTAGTTGACTATAGATAATTTTGGTAAAATACAAAAAATAAATATTTTAATTAAAAATAAAAATAAATTTAAAAAAAAAAAGAGAAAAATGGTGGGGAGTGCCCTTTAGCCGCTACCATTTTCGACAGCCCTTTGGCTGCCAGGCCGG
>CAVNYN010210574.1:0-17461 GCA_963692815.1 Nyctanthes arbor-tristis | reverse complement strand
CCTAAATCTGCTGAGGATGAGGGTCCTTCTTTGTTGGAGTTAAGTGGTTATAACCCGAAAAGGCAAGAATTTGATCCTGAATATGATAACGATGCTGAGCAGTTGCTGGCTGATATGGAATTCAAGGACACTGACACACAAGAAGAGCGTGAGCTGAAATTACGTGTCCTCCGTATATATTCAAAGAGGTAATTTTTTGCATCATAGTCTATATTTATTATACTGATAACTGCATTGACGACATTGAGTGAAGGAATATATTCAATCTTTTCCATGTGCCGTGGACCTATTTTTATTCTTCAAATTAGTGGAAAAGATGAGAAGAAAAATAGAAAAGAAATGTGACTGTTTTAGGTATAAAGCAGCTCAGTTTGTGGAGCGAATAAGATGTTATTTTTAAGAATATGCTTAATTTGTCACTCCCATCCAACCCACCAGAGAGAGATTCATTCCATTTGATTAAATTGTGCTGTTCTGATATCTTTAGTTCATTATTATTTTCTGGGACATGTTATCATTGAGTTCGCTGTTCATCTGATTGTTGTCAGACTTGATGAGAGGAAGCGCAGGAAAGATTTCATTCTCGAAAGGAATTTGCTACATCCTAGTTCTTTTGAGGAGGAGTTGTCTCAAGAAGAAAAGGATTTATGCCGACGATATGATGTCTTCATGCGTTTTCATTCCAAGGAGGAGCATGAAGAATTACTTAAAACCGTTGTATCAGAACATCGTATTCTGAAAAGAATTCGAGAACTCAAGGTAAATATATAGCAATAACCTTTATTCACTGAGTGAAAACAGATCTTTGAATTTTTTCCTCCCCTTTTTATACTTGTATATTTGACAGGGAAACCTAATTTATATGTTTTCTAAATAAACAACCAATATTTGATTGTTTTCAATGTCTTCTAACTATTTTTACTGGTGCAACAAGCTTTTCACATCTGCATGGTTTGTCGAAACCATTTCACTGAAAGGCAGAATCTTAACTGATCTGTTAGTTTATTATTAAATCTGTGACATACGCTCTGCCTGATTTAAGCAAGGATAGCAATAGATGTGCTTATCTATAATAATAATAATTCGTTAAAGTTATAGCTGCTTTTCCTTTGCTGTTTGTACCAATATGTGATCAGTATCGTCTGGTTACCAAGCGACAATAGTCTGGAGTGGACGTTGGTTCAGGAAGTTGAGTAATTTTCAGAATGTGTAAGCATTTTTTTATCTTGATCAGTGACAATGACGTATAATATTCATGCTGTCTTTCAAAAATGGATATGCAGGAAGCACAGGCGGCTGGATGTCGTTCCTCTGGTGAAGCTGATAGATATCTTGAACAGAAAAGGAAAAGAGCTGATGACAGTGGTCACAGAAAGGATTCTCAGGCTGGTCCAAGCAGTCAGGAAAGTCTCAATGTTCCGATCTTTCAGATTCACTGAACACATACTCAAACACATCTGCTGGCCAGGCTAATTCCTCCTCACTCACTGATTTGGATTTTGTGCCATTATCTGGAGCAGATTTACTATCAGAATCTGTAAGTATGCAGCTCCCTTTCCCGCAAAGCAAAGATAATTTAGCACCAGGCTTCTACTTTCTTTGTTACTGGAGAAGAAGAAAAACTATCATTTGATCAAAGCTTACCTATGTAGCTCCTCCAGTTAATTCCATCAATAGGCCTGGGTTGATTGAGTTAGTTAAAAGACTGATGCGGTGTCTCTAGATAATGGAAAACGTTCATTTGTTGGAAATAAGTCCTCAGCACATTTGATATGAGGACCTGCTTAATAATTAGATTTGTTTGTGGGCGTGTTTGGGATTGCTGCTTCATCTCTTTAGTTTTTTGCACAAGACCTTCCTAAGGAAGTCAGTTTGAACTTCCTTTAGGAGCTCCTCAAAGCTGACAAAGCAGTTTCAGAAAATATCCAAACAGGCTTTACAACTTTTTAATAACAAAAGCTTCTTTTGACCTTGGGAAGCCATGCCAAATGGGTATCAATTGTTTATTTTCTGGTCTGACCATGTTATCTTGGCAGGAGAAACAACTGTGCCGTGAGCTCAGGTTACCGCCCCATCATTACCTAAGAATGCTGGAATTCATGACAATACAAATGATGAGCGGCAATATCAATCAGAAATCCGATGCCTATTCCTTTTTCCAAATCGAGCCGACCAAAATCGACAGAGTTTATGATATGCTGTTGAAGAAGGGCATAGTTCAGCAGTGACATCTCAACGGAGCTTCGACCAAATCAAACGTATTATCCATTCAGACTTTTGCTGATATCCATTTGACAACCTTACATGTATTAATTATTAACCAGCTGAAAGATCGACTTTACTTTATTATTCTTGAGGGGTTGGTCCAGCTTGGGTTTCTTCTGTTCCCCTGTAAATGAAATTACAAGAATCATATGTGCCAAGCTTGTCTGTATTAGGATATGATGATAACCCGTTATAATATCTTATATGTGTTTATGTTACCAGTATAAAATACTGTTGCTCACCTTTGAAGGATGTTATATTTTGATCTTTTCATCATTATTTTGCTCCAAATGGATCCTTGTTGCTTGTGTATGCCTTGATTTTTTTGGTCTGGCGTTTAACAGCAAACATCGTGGAAAATATATTTGTCCATATTCAAGGAATAAGATGCAGGAAGACTTGCTATGTGTTCTTACATCATTTGTTTGGTGCACTTTAATGCTTGTTTTTATGGACTAGGTCCGTTCAAAGAGAGAGAGAGAAAAATGAGTGGGCCTTGTAATTTTATCTATTTTTATTTTCTTTTAATCATTTTTTTCTTATTTACACTATTTTTCCTCATTTTTTCTCCCTCGACTACCATGTAAGGTCTACAAATACGCCATCACCTCCACATTCTCTATTACTATTTATCATTATTTTTGAATTTATCTCCATCTCTCTTTTCTTTTTCATTTTTCTTTTTTTTTTCCCTAGACCTCTTTCTATTCTTATTTACTTAAAATAATTATTTTCTCTCTTTCTCATTCATCTCACTTCAACAATTCACCCCCATTTAGAGATGCTTAGGGGTAAAAAAATTCAAATTCAAGTTTGCCCCCACCAAGCTATTGTAGGGGTGAAAAGCGTAAAATTGTGGGGTGAAAACTCGAGAGGAAGTTGGTCCCTCATTTGGTTTTTTCCACTCATTTTACTCTTTTACACATTTCCTCGTTTTCACTTATATTGGAAATGTTTTTAGATGTTGTAATGGTACTAAACGGTGACGTGGTAAAATATCACGATATCTCACATTCTTTTGAAATCATATTAGCAGTTGAACAATACTATTTGTAGGTAATTATTCAGATAGTCTTTTAAAAAATTGAGGTAAAAATTTTAGTATCATGCCACATCTGTTCGATCAATTAATTTTTTAAAGTGGAATTATCAGGCTTTTTTTAATATAAATTAAGTTGGTGAATTTTAATCAAGAGCCCCCATTGAGCTTTGCAGGGTATGCAAAAGTCAACATTGACTTCCAGGCTACTGACTAACACCAAAAAGATGTCTATTTTTTCTTTTTTTTTTTTTATTGGTTTATATAAAAGACAGGACACAGCGGGGTTGGCGTCGTGTGTAGGGACGAAAATGGGAGGGTGACTGGAATTGTTTTCAGAACAGTGGCTGGCCGTTTTACTCCTTTTCGAGGTGAATGTGTGGCAATCTTGATTGGCATTCAGACCGCTATGGATCTTGGCCAGGAGAAGATTTTGGTCGAATCGGACTCTTACAATGCAGTCATGGCAATTCAACACCTAGAACCTCGTGTACCAGAAGGGGCATTAATACAAACGATCAGGGAATTGATAGGAAGATTCAGCGAGTTTAGAATTCAACATATTAGAAGAGATGCGAATAAAGTGGCACACGGGCTAGCTTGTGTTGCCTGTGATAGATGTGAGGACTATTTTTCGGCTTGCACGCCACCAACTTTCATTGTTCAAGAAATTTGTAATGACGGTTTTGTTCCTTAATGAAATCAATGAAATTTGGTTGCAAAAAAAAAAAAGAGATAGAGCTTGATATTAAGCACACGGGTAATTGACACAAAAAGTTCTTACCTTTGGATACTTTTATGCAGTTAGTCCCTATCTTTAAATTCTTGGTGATTTCACCCCTATTTTCATTTTTTATTAGCAAAATTCATTTTTGATACTAAATTAGTTCATTATTAGTAGTGCATTTTTGTCCACTTACACTTTATAATTAAAAATAATTGTAAATAAAGGTTTAAAAACAATTAGCATTATTGAAAAATAAAAATAAAACATTTTTTTAAAGGGAGAGTATAAATGGATTGACGAGCCGTGGTAGTGGTCTGCTGAAAGAAATAACTAACTGAAATTACTAGTGAGATCGGGAAAATAAATAAACTTTAGTTTTTTTCCTCTCATTTTTATTTTTTTAAATACTTTTTCATTTTAAACCTTTGTTTGGTCAATAGTCAATAAATTTTAAATCTTTGTTCGATTAGTTAAATTCATATTGGGACCTTCTATGCATATTTTTAATAGAACACCGTAGGCTCTTTGCAGTGCATCTAAGGGTAATTGGCGTACAAGGTCCCCCACTTTTGGACATTCTTATGCAATTGATCCTTATCTTTGAATTCTTGGCAATTTCACCATTCCTTCATGTTTTTTTAATAAAATTCATCCTTGATGCTAAATTAGTCTCTTATTAAAAAGGTATTTTTGTCCACTTACACCTTAAGATTTTCCTTCTCTTCATCATTTTCGATGGTTTCACAAAAATCTCTCGAAGATTTTGTAACTCCGCGTAATGTGTGTAGATACACACCACATGTAATTCATTCGAGTTACGCAGGTCGTGGTGGGGGGGGGGGTGGTTGAAAAGGACTCTTCCATATAGTTTCTGTCTGGTGATTTGCCGAGCCAAATCTTAGCCGTAATCTGTAACGTCCCTTCACAAGATAAGCCATAAAGCATAAGCAGAACCACCACCACCCATCCAAATTCAAGTTAAAAGAAACTTGTTCTGAACTCAAGGGTGCTGTGCAACAAAGATGAAAACTCCGAGGCTTAAACTTCATCTCCCCGGGCACTCAAATCTCAGCACTCCAACTGCAAATCTTCCATCATTCTTCATCCCACTCAAAGCCAAATCACAGTGTACTCATCCAACAAAAAATGAGTCCTCATCACAAAATCTTAAGAAAACAAGAATCCCTAGACGAAGAATTATTCATACCAGAAATCCCAGCCATTTTGAGAAATCCCACATGCTAGAAATTCACCCAAAGTCCCAGAACTTATCATCAGACAGATTTTTGCAGGTAATTAGCTCAGAAGGGTATTCAAAAATGATAATCTTGGGAACAATTTCAGATCGGAAGAGCTATTCTTCTTATGGGGATTGATGAGCAGAAGGCTCTGGCTTTGGGGCCTGAAGGGCCATTATTGGAAGATTTCTGGGACAACATGAGGAGATATGCACTGTATGCTCTGACAGTAAGTACTGGTGTTATTTACACTGTTTTTCAGCCTATTTTGGAGTTACTGAGGAATCCCATATCTGCAATTTTGATCTTGACAATTATTGGAGGAGGCATTTTCATAGTTTCCCAGGTTGTATCAGCTATGGTTGGCTTGTCTGATTTTTCTTATGACTATAGCTACTAGAATGTTCCAGAGACTGTATCCTCGTGATACTTTTTTATGAAAATTTCCCAGTAATTTAAGAGTGTTCTCTACGTAGAATTGTTGGTACTGACATGGATCTCATGTGTTTATCTAGTTCTGTAGAGTTCACATAATGCAAGAAGCCAAGAACTATTTGGGACATGAGGAATTTGCTTGTTTATTCGTGTAATTTGAGGGGGATGCTGAGATTTTATGAATCTTTTAATTGTTCAATCTGCATCCAATTTCATCATGTTAGAATTGGGAGCTCGAAAACCTGCTCGGAATCCTTGTTTACTAACGTGTTCGATTAGAATCAACTTTTTATGCAATCTCTCTTTTCGGAATTAGTTAGATTAGCCTTTGCTTCTTTAGATCAACACATGACATATCTTAGCTTATCCTGAAAATGTCACTCTATTTTCTTGGCTCCACTTTTCTCGTAAAGACATTCTTCCTCAGACAAAATTAAAATGTGACTAGATTAGACATAGGCAATAACAAGAAAGAAAAACTATGGTATGATATTATTTTGTTCTCTCAACTTCTCCTCGACAAAACTAGAATGTTCAACCTAGGTCGGCCATTCAATATATGGTTCAATAACTAAGCATCAAGAGAGGTGTAAAGACTCACGTCCCATGTGAATGACTGATAACTTGCCCATGTGCTATTATAAACATATCGACAAACTTGGCTTCTAAATTTGAGTTATTAACTTAAAAAAAAAAAAATGACACAAAAGTAAAGAGCCTTTAGATGTCCATATATATAAGGAAGAAAGAAAATACTAGTTGCATCTCAACTATCTATGTAGAGTTGTTTAACGGACTACCAATACCGAGATACTATAGAAATTGATAGGCAAGGTGGCTTGGGAAGATGTGTTTTCCTCATAAGGTTTTGGTGCCGTAATGGTACCAGACGTCTCCATCAACACATCACCACTCGTCTCCCTCCCTAAAGCATATAGTGATAGGTATTATGCCCCGTCGTGCCTTTAGTGCTTGAAATTTTTTATACATGTGAGTTATTTTGACAAAATTTATTTCCAAATTTAATGAGCAGTTTCAGAAAAGGGGACTAAAACTACAAAACCGATTTTCCGACTTAGCCATTGATATAGAGAAGGTCACATGATGTTTAAACTCTAAATCATAGATAAAATTGTTTAGACTAGTGTGTAAAAATGATCTCCCACTATACGTATGACACGTGTGATTGAGACTATGAGATTCTGTATAACTTTTAGTATTCAAGTACGTACAAGTATCATTCTCCAGAATGAGAGGGGGGTTCTTGGGAGATCGGAAGAGCAGAAAGTAATATTCACAAACTAGATTTTATGTAAACTCAAACTGGAATGCATCAAAATATCCGAATAAGTAACAGTTTCGTGTCTGTTATTTAATTCCATATACAGACCCCATTTGAGTAAGTAAAAAAATTAAAATGAAACGACCCCTAGAAACTTCAGAAAAAGCTGGTTCCCTATTCCCATGCATTACACACCACCCACCCGCCAATTATTCAGGTCCTCATTTATTCTGTAAAACTAAAAACTCAAAAAATAAAATAAATAAGTGATTTACTTAATAATGTACATGGACCTACCTGATTGTTCTAGTCATAAATATTCCATCTCCATATCCAAATGGTAATCCTTTCAGGCTATACCAGAAGCCAATTAACTGCTGCAATTATATAGCAGGTGGTATATTAAGGAACTCATCACCCCCATAAACTATAAGCCATTTCTCCTCAGAAATCAGCCCACTATCTTCTCTTCAAGTTGCTCCATATATGGATCACGACAGAGACTCCACCGTTGGATCAGCTAAGGAAGCCCACAGCAACAAACAGTTTATCAAGAAGAAATTGCAGTTTCTAGTACCATTATCACTGTTGTCCATCTCAGTATGTCATGTCCTTGGTTTCTCTTTCTTCTCCCCCTATCCTAGTGATCTTCGATTTTCGACTTTCATTTTCCCTCTAGTTGCTTATGCTCTGGATAGGAAGTTCATGTTTCTGATTTGCAATGGCATCCTGGCTTTTCTTGCAAAGAACTTAAGCTTTAGCTCTTCTAGTCCTGGCTTTCTTTATAACGGTGATTCCAAGAAATTTTCTGAACTGGCTGGAGTGGAAGAGGTAACAGTGGAAGATCATGAAGCATATGTGGAATACCCTGCCTCAGATAATGTTGCAGTTTTAGAAGAAAAGAAGCAAGAGGAAACCCATGGATCTTTCTGTAGAGAAACTGGAGAACGAATAAGTGAAGCGTTGATCGCAGAAAGTGAAGAAGACTTTGATGAAGTGGAGGTCGGTACAACTATAGATGGAGTTTCACCAGTGGAAGAAAGGAACTATGCGAATGCAAACACAGATGAACTGAACAAGAAGATTGAAGAATTTATAAAGAAGATGAAGGAAGAAATAAGAATTGAAGCCCAACAACTTGTAGAGTGTAATTAACCCCTTCTTCAAAGCAAAACGATAAAATCAACAAGTTCAAAGTCTCCTTTTAATTTAGCAATGAACTAACTTCCACGTAGGACACTGTAGTTTGCGTAATTCAGCTCCCCATACTTGGTTTTCCTTTTTTTTCTTTTGTATTTGTCGTAGAACCTGATCTTGTATGTTAGTTCCCCTTTCTCTAAAACCAAAAACTAGTAGTACCTCCATTAGCCATGTAAGTAATTGATTCATATCCAATGAAAATAACGGGTAAAGTAGATTCTCACATGATTAAGTCCAACAATGGCCTTAGTTTTGCCCCTTGACCTCCTCAAATTTATCATCTTTCATAGAAATGGAACTGTAGAGAAGCCCTATAATCAAATTATCACCAGCAAATTTATTGGAAGATAAGTGTTGAATCACAAGTTATCACCAGAAAAAATTTAATTGGAAGTTTGATTTGTGTATGGGGTTTTAAAGATTTCAAAAATATAAAAGAATTGCATCCAAAGAATTAGCAGTGATCATGGAACTGCACACTAGCCGAAGAACAAATTTTAGTCATCAAATATGTTAAAATATTGGAAGATTGGCAAACTTGTTGACTCAAAAAATTAGCACCAGCAAACTCTTACTTGGAAGATTGATTTTTCTCTAGGGTTTTCAAGAATACAAAAGCTTAAACAAAATAAAAATTGCATTAAAAAAAATCCCATTAAATTCTGGTTCTTTAACTGCTCTACAATTTTAACAAGCATCAAACAGTGAGCACAGGTAATTCCGCACAATCTTGCCATGTCTTTTTCTTTCTGGAATCTAAACCAAATGAAAATCTACTCGATAAATCATGCAAATAGCAGGGACAACAATGGATATGCATCAAGTACGAGACCACTGATAATCATGCACGAAAAAGGATATGGGTCCATCCAAGTTAATTGAGCAACAACTAAGGAAAATCAGCAACGGTTCCAAGCAAAGGTTTGACAATCCAGATCTGCTATTAAAGAATAAATCAAGGAACATGCTGCTCCCTGCCGGCTGATTTTTTTGTGAGAATAGCATGATACAAGATTTCTGGCTTTGTCCTCATTAAGTACTTAAAGCACTAAGAAAGAAGGTGGGGTACCTAAATTGTATGAACCAAAAGATCAGTCACTCATTTTCATCATTATTGTCTCTATTTAGTTGAAATGTCACAACATGTGATGGAAATTCGGAGTTCCTCCTGGCCTGGAAGTTCAAACTTATTATCATGCAAAAGCTAACCAGCAACTTCATTTACAGATGAGCTGGTGAAAGATCTGCCTGAGAACCAGCAAACTAGAAGTATCCATCTGAAAGTCAAGAGAAAATAGTGAAAGTCATAACTCTTGATTGTGAATATCTGCTTTTCAACATTCAAAGAATCTGATACAATTTCTTTTCCATAAGAGAAATTTCTTTTGCACAAGAACATGAGATTGCCGTTGGTGCGAAAAGGAGAAGAAACTTATGCTACTTGGGGTAGCCAAATCATAAAATGGAGCATGAGGCCATTGGCAAGAATCATCCTACTGCTTTCACAACATGAACGTTGATAAGGACCAATCAAACAAACAAATCAATCAAAAATTTGATCAGAGCTACCATCAATTATATTCAATCAAATGGTTGATATGAAATGCCGTCAGTTACCGAGTGCATGCTTTTCTTCGTTTCAGCCAGAGAATGAACATAGTGGAAAATTCATTACTCACCATTGCATGGTAAAATCTCTGAATTACTCCATAACCAACTTGTGGTTATAGCTTTATGCTCAAACTTAAAAGACGGTAATCATAAGGATGGTCAAACTTAAATTATTGATACTTTACCCTTAGTAATAGAATAGTAACAGCGATGATACTTGTAAAGCGCAAAAGGAAAAGATAAAACAATGGAATCAGAAAGTGCAATCAATTTCATGGAAACTGCTCAGTGAATGTAAATGATGTTTATCCCAAAATGAGGGAACTTTTATAAAAATCCAAGCTGCCATCGATGGCCACCAAAAAACCAGCAAGTAATGTGGAGTATTTGGGGTGAGATGGACAAGGATTCGAGTGAGAGGTTACATCCAAAAGTTTTAATTAGATGACAAGGGTAGGGGGTCAATATACATCAAACAGCACCAGAAGCATAAAACTTTCCATCCAAACTTGCACCAGTCAAAATGTAAAGATTATTTACTGAGGTAGAAAACAGATAAATAGAAGAAAATAGTTCTTCAGAATATACATTTGTCTGGAAAATTTTCCACATTTTATATGTGAAAGAAAATGTGAGTCTAGAAAAACTGCCTAACCAGTCACTAAAAGATATCAACAAGAGAATCAACAATGCATCTCCAATAACGGGAATGGGAATTAAGATCAACATACAAATAAAAAAACTCTGTCATCCTAGAAAATTAAGTTATACGTATTTACAGCACAAAACCTCGCACCAAGAGTTCCATTCTTGAACCATTTCATTGCAGGATTTGAACGGATTCATTTCAAAACACAGATGTCTTTCACGGCCAGCTAGCTATACTTACAATTTACAACCATGATGTCTATCACCTGTTATCTCAGTATCTGAACATTATTATCTGTGTGTTCATAGTTCATAGAGATAGTCTATCCAGCCTTTTGTCCAGTGGTAGAAATGCATGGCTTTTGCAGCCTGTCCAGCACCTCTTGCTTCCATATGTTGGGAGCTGTTGTTTCCAATAACAAATAACTCCCGTTAGTCATATCTGCCACAGTTATATACACAGCTTTCACACTGCATTAGTGGGTGAACCAGTTACATCCATCACAATTTCATCAACAGTTGGCGTACCTCTCACCCAATTAATGAGTCTAGTAACTTCTTTTGTAAGTTCTCTACGGACAGCTTCAAAATGCTCTTTACTCAGCAATGATTCAGAAAACAACTTTCCAGTTAAAGAATTAAATTCCTGAAACCATTCATCACTGCTATTTTGTTTACTTTCTCCATTGTAGCAAATAAGTGAGTTTTCTTGTCTCCATCGGTTCAAAAGATACTTGTCTGGGAGTTGAAAATAGTTCTTGACCAAGAGTACACGAATGGCATGCCTGCATAAAGTTCCCGACGACTCGAATTCCTTACAAGAACAGTGAATTTGTTCATCTTCTGGTATCCAAATAACAAGTCTTTCTCCATCTACCTTCTTGAAGTGGCGCAAAAGATAAGACCTGTTTGCCATTTCAGATGCGGCATACTGCATAGCTAGGACCATTTCTTGCTGTAATGCATTAAATGCAAAAGGAGTAAGAATATTACGTGCATGCTCTTCCATAGGCAAGCAAGTTTTGAGGTGCATAAACTGTGCCTCTTCATGAGTCTGGATTTTAGTATGTGATGAAATTCCTACCTGCAAAAGTCAAATGAGAAACAGCATAAATACAAATCACAAAGACACACGGAAGGAGGATTTTACATAGCATTAGTCAACAAATCTCACGTGGGCATCTAGAGGCTAAATTGTAATTTAGAAATCCATTTATAATATGTTGTACCTGCTCGAAGAAGCCACGCAGACAGGTCTCAGCTTTGAAAAGTCCTCTCAAAAATGTATCTACAGATTTCGAATATGACAATGAAACTATCTGTGCAAGAAAGTAATCCCTAGTATACGATAATGCCCAACACATGCGAACAGAAAAGAGCAAAGCAATGTGCTTATCTGAATTAAGACCGAATTCAGAAACCATCCGATTCCACCGATAGTCAAATTCACCTGTATTTTCTAAATGATACAATGCTTCAAACTCACATCTGAATTCAACGAACCTTGGTCCAAGTGGATGAGAGAACCAGCTGGACACTCTGGTCAGGATATTGTATAAAGAAATAACATGCTTGGTATTAGGCAATTCACTTCTAACCGCTTCTCGGAGAACAGGGTCAATATCAGTTATAATTGTTTGCGGATACCTTCCTTTCATAAATCGCAGAAAACCCTATAGTGATAGACAAAACCACTGTCACTATCTTACATCATAAAATAAGTAAAACGAGCTTAAAGATTTTAAATGCAAAACCTGCCAAGCCCAAACAAATGTACGGGGGGTTGCATCCTGCAATAAGGCACAAGCAAATAAGATAACCTTT
The DNA here is from genome assembly GCA_963692815.1 of Nyctanthes arbor-tristis. NCBI lineage: Eukaryota > Viridiplantae > Streptophyta > Magnoliopsida > Lamiales > Oleaceae > Nyctanthes > Nyctanthes arbor-tristis. The sequence goes on along the minus strand of CAVNYN010210574.1, from coordinate 5,192 downwards.
CCATGGTTGTCAATGCCAAGCAATGCTCCAAAGAGTAAACCATATGTCATTGAGCAATATGTGGTGTCAAAATAAACCACATCGCCAAAAATGTTGTATGCTTGAACTGAGTCTCTGAAAGACCAAGCAACATTCTCAACTTTATCCTTTTCATCTACAGTAATATCATAGACAAAGTATGGATCCGCCTCTTTACTAGCCCTGCAGGCCTCAAGAAGATCCGTCAAGTCATTTTCTCTTTTCTCAGTCAGTAAAGCATCATTCTCTTGAACAACCTTCCTGCGATTCTGAATAAAGTTTCTAACATCTCTTTCCAGATATGAGAGTTGGCCACCTTGAATCCCCTTTTCCAGCTCAAGCACCTTAACAATACGGTGTACAGGAAACCCAGCTTTTGAAAGCAAGAGAATATGCTCCTGGTCTGACTCCTGAATTTTACGATAAGCTGGTAGAAGGCGCACTTGGTCATCCTCCAAAAGTTCGTGATTATGCACATTGCTAAACTGCACAACAAACCACTGTGATACCCCATCTGCAACCTCCTTTGACAAATACATTTTCGCATCACAGCCGCACCGAACTGATTTCCTATCCCTTTGATTTTCCCCCATCTGTTTCTTCCTTGCAGGTGCGAACCCTGACCGGTAGCAAACAAAATCTCTCTTGTAAACACCCAATTGAGGACTCAACCTCGACCTCTCCTTCCTAATTGAAAATCCGTTTTTTCTAGCAAAATTTCCATAATAGTCGAACGCTTCATCATCACTCTTAAATACCATTCCCACATAGGGCGCAATCATACCTTCTGATGACACAAAACCATCTTTAACAGAACTGGATGATGGATTGGCCTCGTTAGCCTCTCCCTCATATGTTACAAAGCATTTCCAATCTCCACACGGGCATTGCTGTCTTTTCATCCACATATTCTTTGAAGGTACTAACACCATATCTGACTAACCCACTTTCTAACATTCCACCGTACGTAAAACTCTTGATTTCATAACTCTTGAAAAGCACAGCAACTACTAGAGAATAATCCCTGCAACAAAAACGTCCAGTAAAGCACTGCAGTACATTTTACACTTAAAAATTCAATATTTTGCGCCTTTACTTCTCAATTTGGATAATATTCGAAACCACGAGGTTAGTGAACCCACTTAAATTTACTGATATTATTGAACAGCTATTCAGCTATCCCCACTCTAATAATCCCATAAAAACAACTCGCGGTCGGTCCAATAAAATGGATAATTGCAATTCAGGGAGGCTTTACTATAAAATACTTTTAACAATTTCAAATTAAGCATAATAATTATCAGGTTGCAGCTTGGTAGTCAATTAAGTTCATGTATAACAAAAAAAATAAATAAATAAAATCCGAAACGCATTAGCTTACCATGACACAAACAGTTCTGAGAAGAAGCTTCTGATTTCATGAAGCTTCTGATTTCACGGTTCCCGCTGTTCTTCAACGGTGCCCTTCTTCCTGGAGGCACGGCGGGAGCACGAATGGTGATTTTGGGCCTTTGGTAAACTGGGACTCAACTGTTTGGGCCTCTATCTAAGGTCCATATTAATTTCTTTTGCATTCAGTTACTAGCATTTATTTATTTATTTATTTATTTATTATTATTATTATTATTATTATTACAAATACAGTAGATACCGAATGTAAGATTGAAGTAGAAAGAGAGAATGCTGAAGACGGTGGTGAGAACAGACAAACAACTATTTATCACTTGTCGATTCAATAAAGAAGAAAATTTACCTACTGTGTCAAAAATGATCATTTTCAAACTTCAATAATTAAAAAAAAATGGTCACTTGTTTTTAGTATTATAATGAGTAATATTATTTATCTAGATTGGGGACTAGTTAGTATTTTTGCATTGGTGAATAATTATAAATACATATAGACATCAACTCACTACATATTCAATAAGAAAATACCAACTATACTGTCTCATATCTAAATAAATAATATTATTCTATTACAATAGAATGGTAAAAGAGGAAACTGAACCATTAATCAAGTGCGTTGAAAATCCGCTTAATAAATGTCATTAAATTAAGATATAAATCTTGGCAAAAAGATATGATCACTTTTGATGGCAACATCATAAATCTTTGGCTGCTTAAAATTTACAATGATTATCTACGAGCTCAATTCTGAAATAAACTTTACCACCAGCCACCACGAAGGTGGTTGTGATGCCATCGACTTCACAAGGTGATGCCTCAAAACAGCAAAAGCACACGACAACCGTGCAGTGGCAAGGGGTGGACGCACTAGGCCTAGTGGAGGTGGCATAGGCACGTCGTTGGTGGCGACAAAATTTGAGTTAAGAGCATCTTCAATGCGTGAAGTCCTTCACCATGGTCTAAAAAAGAGAATGAGAGAGAGAAGTTAATTATTTTAATTGAATGTTTGTGGAAGATGTGTATGAAAAAAATAGAGACAAAAGTGAAAAAGATGAGGAAGATAGATAGAAATTCAAAAATAATGATAAAATAATAGTGATAAAGTCTTAAATGAATGTTCAAATTTAGACCTTACACGAGTGAGGAAAAGTGAAGAATATGTAGTGTAAATGAGAAAAAAGTTATTAAAAGAAAAAAAAATTAAAATAAAATAGAAAACATGTGAGATCGTTCAAAATTTTTTTGTGTATCTCTCTCTTGGAAGACTTTCACTAAAGACCGGACGCATTGGACATGCTCTAAAGATTAGATGACAACATTGGGAGCATCTCTAGTTGTGTAAAGTGAATTGCTCTTATGTAGCTTGAATTAGTTGAAATTGATATAAAACATCTCCAATGATCATATGAATTGTACAAAGTAATAAAACACTTGTCAACACATGAGTAACTGATACATTGGTGAGGTTGAGAGAGAATTAAAAAATAAGAGAGTAAATACATATAGACATTGTTTAATATACTGTCTCCGTCTAGAGGGATGGTAATGGGACGAGTTCAAGGCGGATTTGCCTTACCCCGTCCCCAGCCCGTTTACTAAACCCCGCCCTTTACCCGATTTGATCAGGTACAGAGCGAGTACAGGACAAGAATGATTCAGGGCAAGTAAAAAAAAAAAAAACCTTTTATCTGCCTCAATAAAGAAATCCTCAAAAATTTTTAAAAAATGAAAAAGAAAGGAAGAAAGGAGACCACATGAAAAAAACCATTCAACAAGATCGCAAATATCATTACAAATAAAGTTATACAAACATTGAAATAAAGTGCGAAGGAGTTGAAGAAGCTGCTCTTGAACTGTACGTCTCATCTTTCCACTATATATCTGTTACAAATCCACATTAAAACAAATCCTAGATACCCAAAGAAATTTCAATGCCCAAGAATGAGCAATCAAGAAGAAAAATCCATAACCAGGAGTTGAAAACTAAGAAAGGGCACGGCAAATAGTAAAGGCTGGAGAATAAGCGAGATAAGATGCTAGATTTCAAAGCCTTTGGCGCCGGGAATGTCAAGAGACCTGAAGGTTCGAGTACCTGCGAGGAGTTGAAGCTGCCTGCGAAGCTGAAGTGCGAAGGCGGGAAGGAATTGCCTGCGGAAGCAGCGCGGAAGGAGGGAGGTTGTCTTCGACGTCGAATGGAAGGCACTGGCGGCGGAGGATTTTGAAAATGGAATATTTCCAGCTGGAGACCGCGGGCTGGACTTCGTCTAACGTGAGCAGCTGCTAGGTATTAACTGATTTAGTGTTTGATCTGTGTTGTCTTGATTTTATTTTTTCTTGTGAGAAAACTGCAATTTAAATTAGTATTTGGATTATCTGAAAACTCAACCAGGAAAAACGTCTGGCAAAGTGGTGAAGGCCCCTCAACTTAGGGTTGTTTGATCCTCTTTATTTTTTCTCTTTATAAATTCACTATAATGATTTGACTGTTGATTTAACAATTATTCAATAATCACCACACATTTCAAATTTCAATTAAATCTCCACCTCTTATTTCCACTCATTATAAATCCCCTTTATAAATTCAAAAATTAAAGAGCTTCAAACAAACTCTTAAGGTTCAGTAGTGGGGTTTGATTCCTCATTGCCCATCATTCTTCATCATTTTTTTTTTATAATTAAAGAAAATTTTCATATCGGGTAATGGTCGGGGCGGCCACAACCCATCCCCAACCCGATAAGGATTCGGGGCAAAGTTCTTGGCATTGTACCCGCCCGATACTTAATAGGGGTTTCGGATCTGAAATTGTCATTCCTATGTCTAATAGATTTTTTTGTTGTCACATCAATTTTTCAAATGAAGTGGCTGAAAAAATTGTCCAATAAATATTCCATTGGAGATGATCTGATATTGACGATAATATTTTTGCACAAGTTTTAAAAGTGGCTACTTTTGCCAACGATAAAATCAATATGGGAATAATTTTTTTATTTATTATTATTATTTGTCTTGTAGATTCACGCTCGTATGTATAATGAGTGCGAGTTAATATTATGTTATACATCACGTCAGTGGTTATACTATCTATTACTAAACATGACTTGGAACATCTTATTCGAAACTAGAGGCTATAGTCACTTTAACTGTTTTTGAGAAATTGTAACTACTAGGCCTGGGCATTCGGTTTTCGATTTTGGTTAGTGAAGTAACTGAAACCGAATTGAAAAATTTAGTTTCGGTTCCGATTTGATCTTATTAGTTTCAAAACGGAACAGCCTTGGTTTTGTTCGGTTTTGATTTTTTGTTCGATTTTTATATTTAATAAATTTACACTTTATTAAATAAAAAAATGAAAACAAATTTTAATATAAAAAATATTGAAACTAAATATACTAATAAAATTACAAAAACAACAACCAAATTATTAAAAAATTGCATCATATTTTGAAAAAATAGACTCAAACTAAATTCTACTATAAGTCAACGATTTTCGGTTTCACCCCAAACTATTTTTCAAATATCTTCTTAACCTCTTAATCTAAAAAGGGATGAAAATTTTTGCACACCACAATTCCTTATTATCCTCTTAGAAAACATAAATAACGACTCTCAGGCATATCTTCCCTGTTGCCATTTTTTGGGGGATAATCTGTGAAAAAACCTCCTATAAATGGATCAAACCTTTTTTGAAGTCTTTGGGAGGAATGAAATCATTTAACTATGGGTTTTTCAAGAATTTCATAGGAGCATAGACTCCGGAAACAACGAT
>CAVNYN010210546.1:0-18472 GCA_963692815.1 Nyctanthes arbor-tristis | reverse complement strand
AAAACAACAAATGCACGATACACAACAAACTACATACAGCACCATCATCAACAATTTACATACACTTTGAACCATCAAAACTGACATAATTGTATCCACCAGGTCGTAGAAAGTCAACACAGGTCAAAGGTCAACAGAGGTCGACGGTCACTGGGTCTTGAGAGCAGGCCCAGAGCGCCTCACCTAACCCAGCGACCTAGCGGCCCAGCAGCCACATGGCCTAGTGACTCAATTTAGCGACCTTAAGGGCAGCCCTATTCTATCATTTCCGCGGCTTGAGACCAGCAGGCACCTCGCCAGCGAGCTCACAGGTGCCTTAGCCAAAAGTCGTGACCCAGCTAGTGCAACGAGCATGACAACTCCGCAGAAGCTTGAGAGCCCACATGAAGAACCTTATCCTCATAGCTGATGGGACACAGCATTAAATGCAATGTGAGGGTTACTTGTCCCATACACGGTTCAGATAATCGATGGTCAAAAAGTGAAGGTCTAATCTCAGTCGATTAGATCCTTGTGACATGCATGTAGGGTCACATTAAATACTTGTAATCATTACTTCCAAGCAAAGGGCAAATGTACACTATAAATAAAGGCAAAGAGATATGGGAAAGGGTTCGACACCCAAAACATCATTCTTCTTGTCTTCTACACATTATAGTTTTCCATTTATCACAAACATCCTTGGCTTTCTATGTATTTATCTCTCATACTGATTCAAACACGAATTTCCCGCAAATATAAATCTTGTTTGTTGAGTCGAAAGCTAAATTTGGCATTAACAAATTGGCGCCGTCTGTGGGAAACTTACAAAAAGTTGTGACAAGCAAATATCTAGTGGAATCTAACCTCCGGTAAAAGGAAATGAGTGGAAGACACTCTGAGAGTCAAAAGACAAGAACTAGTAATGTCGGACTGCCTCTCGGCTTTCGTGAAAACCGGGACACCGCCAGTGCCGGCTCCTCACAGCCGACAACGGCAATAGGAACTTTCCGGCGACAATCCGAGGCCTTCGCCGAAGAAGTGTGGTAGTTGCAACAACACAACCTGCCAACTTCCCACCAAGGCAATAAAATACCGGCAAAGAGGGCGAATTCTCCAAGGAAACATGTCAATAGAGGGCTGAGCCACGCCTCGACGCAAGGTTCCGACCGGCAGCCCCTAATGCGGCGGCCGCGCTAGATCCCCTTAGGGATGCAGCCGGAAGCTACATTCACCCCAAGTTAGCTCCATGGCCTGGGCAATGCCCGAAGAGGCCGAGGTCGCCTGAGCCTCGGCGGCCAAGTTGCCACCTATAAAAGAGGAAGGTTAATCCACATGGTCTTCGAGGTACCCGGTCCATCCTTCAACAAACCCATAAAACGGGTGCAACAAGGAAACGACTACACGAACTTAGAGGAGAACCTTCCAACCGGAGGGAGGACTAGGGACCGTCCACTCCAACCAGGACGGTTACCGCCCTCAATGTGTCCACGGAATATATCTTTGACCTTCTGAGTGGCGACCAAATTTTACTCAAACCAAAGCCTGTGAAAAGGTAGGCGAGGAACGCAGATCAATCAAAATACTATAGGTACCACATGTAACATCAAAAAAAAAAAATTTATACTTTCACTTCACATAATAGATTGAAAAAATAATAATAAAAATAAAAATGAGGGCCAAATTAAATAGAAGTGTAAGATTAAGGGTTAAATTTTGAAATAGTTCAAGTTACTTCTAGATAATTCTTAGACTTTGACTTCATGGCTTATATATATATAACAAATAAAGAAACAAAAGCCAAAAACAAAACAAGAAAAAGAAGAAAGAAGAGAGAAGGGGCCGAAGCTTTCTGCAAGTTTAAAAAAAAAAAATTAGTGTTATTTCTTTTCTTGGAAAGAAGAAGAAAGCCAATACAAGGAGCAACTAGTAAGTGTTATTGGTCTTTTACCTTGAATTTCTATAAGTTTGAAAAAAATAGGGTTTATGAAAATTTTTATAAACATGTCTAATAGCTTGTAATTTCTTTTACTACACATTTTAGAGGCATCAAATCAATATTTGGTTATGGAATTTAAAGTTCTTGGTGTTATATTAAGAAATTATGGTGGCTAGTACTAAGATGAAATTTTAAGTGAAAAAATAAGTTGAAGTTTTATATATAAGTTGGTATTATGATTTAATAGCATAATATCATGGTAGTTAAGGAATATAGTGAAGTTTAGAATGGATATGTAAGTAATGAATGCTATAATATTTAATGGCAAATGTGGAAATTGTTAAAGACCAAGAGTTAGTGTTAAAAGGTGAATAATTAGTGTTATTTTAGGGGATAATTAAGACTTTAACATATGATATTATTACAATTTGTTTTAGATGAGATAAAATCTAAGATAATTATAAAAGGAAATAAATTTATGTCAAATTGGAGAATAAAGAAATATTGGGAACTTAATGGAATAGAGAATTTGTAATTCAAGAAAAACAAATTTTATGTTGCCAAAAGAAAATTCATGTTGATAAAATTTGTTTAACTACAAGATTTCTAACTAGTAAATTAAATTACAAAGAAAATAAATGAGAATGAGAATAAGTAGAAAAATTGTAGTATGAAAGGAAACTCATATTGACACCATTAATTGGACTAGAAAATATGGGTTTAGGTAGTTTAAAAGAATAGAAAATTTATATTATGTAAATAGCTTTCATCTTGCTACACAGTGTTTTAGAAAATTTTCACCATTTAAAAAGAAATAAAGGAAATGAAGTTAACAAAAGTTGAAGAAAGAGGAAAGGAAATGGATTATTAATTAAATTACTCATGCTTTATTTCAAGAAACACGGAAGAAATTGCAAGGGCCTACCAACTGAATTAAATCATATATATATATATATATATATATATATAGCCAGTGAGTGAAATTTTCTCAACTCCTTTGTAAATGAAATTTATTATGTTTCGATTTTATGTGATGATGTGAAGTTTGTGACAAAAATGCTTTTATGGATATTTTAAAAGTTCTTCTCTTATTCAAGGAATTCATGGAATTTGAAAATGTCACGTTTAAGAATTTTCGAGATGCATGATTTGAAATTTCCTCAAATTGTATCCTATGTTTATGATCATGCCGCCTATGGGCAAAGGGGCTCAAGCTGACCAAATAAACGCCGTCCGGACGAAGGGGCCTATGTGCTAGCTATGTCTCAAGCTGTTTAATTTGCCGCCTAGGGCAAAGGGGTCATAAGATACCTATGACCCACGTTGATTGTCTACGCGCGTCTGACTTGATATCATGATTATGAAATGTTGGATACACTTTGGGGGAAAATTCTATGATAGTATTGAAATGAAACGATTTTCATGATATTTGAGCATTGCAATGACTTTATGAATGTTTGATCCAAGATGAATTTCTTACGATTTACTTGGATGAATATAAAAGTAACATATGTGTTCTGCTTAAAGTATAACAAATTTTTTTTTAGCATTCCACTCACTGGGCATTAATGCTCACGAAAATACTTTTCAATATTTCCCCTTCCAGGTATCAACTGAAGTTTGAGCAACATTTGAGATCCATCCTGGAGACGAGCCTCCTGACAAGGTTAGCATGATCAACTAGAAATATAACAAGGAAATATGTTTTGATGTGGTTAAATGCATTTTGGATATGTTGGCATGCTTATGTGTATTAAGGAGGAAAGAATAAGACTAATATAACTTTGGAAAGTATATCTCTATGTAGAGTTTGTTATGTTATGGTCTATAAATATATATTTGAGTTGGTGTGTTGTGATGGTCGGTTGAGGTTTTGAATTGTGTTAGAGTATGGGTTGGTAAATTCTTGTCATGTAGGGTGGTTTATTCATAAAATAGGAGAGATGCTCTCAAAATTTTTAGGAAATTTTAATAAGTCAACGAGCTTTGGCGGTGAATTAACTCTTAGTTAGAATTTATCGTCAGCGCATGTCACATTTCTAGTATATTAGAGATACTAGGGGTGGGGCGTGTCACCACAGGGTCGTGGGACATAGCACGAACGACTGCAGATATCTTAAGTGTGAGATCGAGCGGCTAATTGGGCAAGTATACTTGGGCGAACACATAGCAAATCACCAAAGGCTGGACACGCAAGCTCGTCCCCTAACAGACCTCGAAGCCTGAGCTCCACAGAACCAACCGCCCACTGAGGCTCACTTGCTCGGCAGTGGAGGTCTTGACACAGAGGGTTCTGACGGACAGAGGCGAGGTCCCGTGAGTAAATCTCGGATTTGCTATCACTCGCCTGAGAAGCACTTTCCCCCCTTTCAAGCGAGCTCTTTCTCCCTACGCGACACAGATGCCAGTGGCCAGCTTAACCCCCATGTGAGTGCCCTAACTATTACTATGGCAGTCGCAGGTATTACGATCCACAAAACCTTAGTGGATAGTGGCAGCACTGTGAACGTTATTTATTGGAGCGCCTTCCAACAAATGGAGATCGACCAAAAGGCCGTCAAGCCTTGTGGAGCTAAACTTCAAGGCTTCAATGGAGATCAAGTGGAGGCTAAGTAACAGGTCACACTCCCTGTGGAAATAGGGGACGAGACGCGCACCACAAGAATTCTCGCGAACTTCTTCATAGTGGACGTGCCATCAGGTTACAATGCCATACTGGGACACCCCATCCAATGCGAGCTTCGGGCCACGACCTCCATATTCCACCTCACCATAGAGTTTCCCACCCACCAAGGACTAACATCGTACGCGGTAGCTAGACAACCTCGCCTGGATCCAACCAGGAATATGTCATAGGCATAAAATCCTTCTTAGAAATTTACACCCTTGACCCAAAGGTTAGCGACCCCGGAGCACAAGCTCGCCCGGGTGACGAGCTTGAAACCATAAAGCTCAGTGATACAAGGCTAGAGGTTGAACTTAGAATCGGGGCAAAGCTGAAAGAACCAATGAGGACCCAGCTTGTCCAATTCTTGAAACAAAATATGGACGTCTTCGCGTGGGTCCTCGAGGATATAGAGGGGATCGATCCAAAGCACGCCTGCTACAAGCTCAATATCGATCCTAAGGCCAAACCTGTGAAGCAAAAGAGACAACATCACAACGGCGAAATGTACGAGGCCTTAGCCAAGGAGGTGGACAAGCTATTGGGGAACAAGTTCATCAAGGAAGCACTGTATCCTCAGTGGGTAGCTAACGCAGTCCTGGTCAAGAAGGGCTACGGGAGCTGGAGAATCTGCATTGATTTCACGGACTTAAACAAAACATGTCCCAAGGATAGTTTTCCCTTGCCTATAATCGACCAGATGGCCGATGCCACAGCCGGTCACTAGCTGTTGAGCTTCATGGATGCTTATTCCGGTTATCACCAAATCCCTATACACCCAGCTGACGATGAGCACACCTCGTTCATTACTGACTGGGGTCTCTATTGTTACAAGATGATGCCATTTAGATTGGAAAATGCCTGGGCTACTTACCAAAAGGCTGGTAAACTCCATGTTCAAGAACCATCTTAGCAAAACTATGGAGGTTTATATCGATGATATGCTCGTCAAAAGCCTTCAAGCTGAACAACACATTGAGGACCTCTCCCGAATGTTCCAAATTCTTAGAAGTTACAGGATGAAGCTCAACCCCAAGAAGTGTTCCTTCGGAGTAGCCTCTGGAAAGTTTTTAGGCTATATAGTCAATCAGAGAGGAATCGAGGTGAACCCAGAAAAAGTGAAGGAGATTCTGGACATGGAACCTCCCAAATCAGTAAAGGAGGTTCAGCACCTCACAAGACGGATCGCCGCGCTAAGTCGTTTTGTGTCTCGGTCTACGGACAAATGCAAGCTATTCTTCGAGGCCATTAGGAAATCGAAAAGATCGCCTGGACAGAAGAGTGCCAGGTCGCTTTCGTTAAGTTGAATGAGCACATTTCCTCTCCTCCTCTACTATCCAAACCTTTGCCAGGGGAAACGTTGTGTCTGTATCTAGCCATTTTGGAATCATCGATCAGGGCAGTCTTGGTCAGAACAGAAGGATAGTTTCAGCTCTCAGTCTATTATATAAGTCATGCTTTACACGTTGCTTAGCTCAGGTACCCCCATGGAGAAGCTCGCCTACCCTCTTGTAGTCGCTTCCAAGAAGCTCCGGCCTTACTTAATCAAGCACACAATCGACGTCCTAAAAAATGCTCCCCTAAGGCAGGTTCTTCAAAAGCCCGACCTATCAGGTCGATTGGTCAAATGGTCGGTAGAACTCAGTCAGTAGGACATCAACTACAAACCAAGGACTGCTATCAAGGGCCTGCCAACTTCATAGCTGAGCTCACTCCTGTCGAACCCAACCTCAATGGCACGGAACCTTTGGCTTGGGAACTGTACGCTAATAGATCCTCCACGAGCCACGCTTCTGAAGTAGGAATCATCATCCTTAGTCCCACTGGGAATCATCACTGTCAAGCTATTAGGTTTGGCTTCAGCATGACAAACAACGAAGCTGAATACGAAGCGGTCTTGGCCAGAGTTAGTATGGCAAAATCAATGAGCATCAAAAGGCTAGTCATCAAGAGCGACTCTCGGCTTGTAGTCAACCAAACGAGCAGTGTCTATGAGTTGCAAGGTGAAAAGCTCCCGATATCAGAGCAGACTGCTAGAAGAGCTGAAAGATCTAGATCACTTTGAGATCACGTGAATCCCAAGAGTTGAAAATAGCCATGCAGATGCCCTGGCTAAGCTAGCAACCAGCGAGGGGGCAGGTGAGCTCAGTAGCATCCCAATTGGTGAGATAGCGATCTCGTCCATTGACAAAGCTGAAGTAGCAACAGCCGAAGTCAACCCCTCAAGCAACTGGATGGACCATATCATCCAGTTCTTAAATGAAGGAGCGACCCCCCGAGGCGTGGAGGCAGAAAGCTGAGACATCGGGCTCCAGATTCTCGCTAATTGATGGAAAGCTATACAAAAGAAGTTTCGCCAGACCTCTGCTAAGGTATCTCAACCCTGCTGAAGCACGAGCTATTTTGGAAGAAGTACATTCTGGAGTAACCATTCAGACGGACTGGCCCTTGCACACAAAATCCTAAGGCAGGGATACTTCTGGGTCAGTGTCTAAAAAGGCGCGATTGACTTTGCCAAGGCCTGCGACAAGTGTCAAAGATTCGCTCCCCTAATTAGGAGCCCTCCGAAAGAGTTAACCTAGATTACAGGACCATGGCCCTTCGCCAAGTAGGGAATAGATCTCATGGGCTCACTCCCAAAAGGCAAAAGAGGGACTTAGTTCGCTATCATTGCTGTTTATTACTTCACAAAATGGGTCAAAACTAAAGCTCTCGTCACCATCATAGAACAAAAGACAACAAGCTTCATCTGGAAATCAGTTGTTTGTAGATTTGGGGTCCCAAACGCCATAGTCACAGACAACGGCAAGCAATTTGATAACACAAGGTTCAGGTTGTTTTGCGAAGAGTTGGGCATAAAAAATTTCTATTCTATGTCCCATCATCCGCAAGCCAACGGACAGGTCGAGGCCGTCAACAAAATCATCAAACAAACTTTGAAAAGGCATTTGGAAGCCTTAAAGGGAGGCTGGGCCGAAGAGCTCCCTGTGGTTTTGTGGTCCTATCGAATGACCTGCCGAACCGCCACTCGGGAAACTCCTTTTTCACTCATATATGGAGCTGAGGCTATGATCCTCGTTGAGTTTGAGGTCCCTACTTCCAGAGTAGCCCACTACAACGAAGCAGAGAACATCTAGCTCCTTGCTAACGAGCTTGATCTTATTGATGAAAAAAGGGAATGGGCTGATATCAGAAATGCGGCATATAAACATAAATGTGCCAAATTCTACAACACTAGGGTCAGAATCCGCCGGTTTGAAGTTGGTGACCTAGTCCTGCGCAAATTCTTCCTCTCCTCTAGGGAGCCAGCTTCGGGGACCTTAGGTCCTAGCTGGGAAGGTCCCTATCGAGTCAAGCGAGTCCTATCAAACCGGGTTTACGAGCTCGTGGACATGCATGGGGACGAGTTAATGCACCCTTGGAATGTGGAGCATCTGAAGAAGTATTATCAATAACCGGGTATCAACTCTAAAACCATGCATATCTAACGAATGCCTAGCTTGTTTAATACTTACATTCTTACTTCCCCATGGCCCCGCACAAGGTAAATCTACGACGGAGTAACGGTACACGATCTAAGCGGGAACAAACTCCCTGCCAGTGACCTAACACTCATCTAAAAAAATTTGGCTTACCAGTCAGCGACCTCACATTCAAGTCCACGGGGTCCGCGAACAAAGTTGAGGCAAGCCCTTGGCTAGCGACCTAACACTTGAGATTATCAGTCACACGACTAAAACTGGAATTGACTTTTAGTTTAGTGGCCTAACACTTGCATGTACCCTCACTTGAACGCATTATCTACGACCTAAACTAGAGCGAGCTTCTACTTAAGCATCCTAACACTTTGATCTGAGGATTGTGCAAGTAAATGTGAGAGATAATAAGCGACAAAGTTTTTTGAACGAACAGGCAGTTGTGTGAAAAAATCTTCTTCATTTACATAAAGGATTTACAAAACAAGCTCAAAGACAAAGGGGGAGGGACTTTAGGTCTGGTCTTTTGGAGTAGGAACCTCAACCTCCTCGCCAGCAGGAGCGATGGCTTCAATGTCCTCATCATCTGAGCTTTCGTAGCCACAATCTTGTTTGAGTTTGGCTATCTGCTCCTGGAGGAAGGCCAGGTCGTATTCAGGCCGAGATTTCTTGATCTCTCCAAGAAGTTCCTTGGCCGTTTCATAGTACAGCCTGGCATTGGCTTGCTTGAATTCCTCCGAGGCCTTGTACCTGGCCACCGTCTCCTTATAGCCAACCAGCTCCTCAGACGCGGCCCTACTCTTCGCCTCCTTAAGGGCCTGCTCGTGGTTTGACCTCTCGGTCGCCAACGAACTCTCCAACCCCTCGATCTTCTTCCTAGAGGCTTCCAGCTCGTTCCTTAGAATAGCGGCCTCATCTTTTGAAATGGCAAGGTCCTACACTTTTTCCTTCAGGGCCAGCTCAGCCTCCTCCTTTGCTTTAGCATCCTCACCTGCCTCCTGGGTCATCTCTTTAGTGTCATTGATGACCCTGGGAAGACGGGCCTCGGCGTGCTGATCCAGAATGGCCGAATGGCCCTGCATGACCGCACTCGCCTGATGAATCTCGAGGAAAGACATGGAGGTCGCATACCTATCCCATTTTTTCTACCAACTCCTAGCCACGTCGTTCATGGCATCAGTAACATTCCCCGGCAGTCCCTCCACAGGCTTCTCGAACGGCGTCTTGGGAAGATTAAAACAAAGCAGAGCCTTGGGTCTCTTATCTGTTAAGTTTCTCTAGGGTGGCCCATCGTTTTTGCTGAACAAGGAGGAACAGATTGTCTACAAGCAGATCCAAGGTTCCCCTCTCCTGGGTGAATAACTCCTCGCCTCCTGACATAGAAACAGGGGGTAATGAGTTAGAAGAAGAGCTCGGAGGAGTAGGGGGAAGTTCAGCTCTCTGGCGCTTCGCCCAAGGGTCTGCTACCACCATATCAGTAACTGGCATGACCTTCTTGCCCGCTACTTTCTCCTACTGGCGTTTCCTCAGCTCTTTTTCCTCCAGCGCGGCATTAACTTCCTCTAACGACTTCATTTCCTGAGCTCTTTCTCAACAAACCTTCTTGCCTAAAGATAGAAGGAGAAGTGTTAGTGTCAAGCTACTAGGCAATCAAAAATAGGCTCGCCATATAATTTCTACTTACTGGGAGGAGGAGCACTGGTGCAACTTTCTGACCTAGGCACTGACAACCCGATCTCAATCAGAGAATCCTCGCTTGTAAAGTCCTTGGCGGGGCAATCTTCTTTCTCCAAAACAGTGACCTCTTTAGCTCGCTTCTTGAAATACGGGGATATCAACTGTGGCCTATCTTCTCCTAAAACAGAAAGGGAAAAATTTAAGTATTAGCTCAACGGCCCCAAAGAAACACTTATTGACAGCTACTCACTGATTTCCATGAAGTTCGTCGCCACATATGTATCATGGTGATCCAGGCTCAGTGGGGTCCTCCAGTTACCTCTTACCCAGAACCAACTCTCTTTCCAATCAGAGACAGACTCCCAGATCCCCTTCACCAGGTTACCCAAAAGGCGCTGGCCTCCTGATTTTGGGCGAGCTGATACATAATACCAGCCTTTACCTCCAGAAGGCGAGGATTTCAACACATAGTAAGAATCGAAATCTTCAGGGCTGGGATACCCCAGCCCCTGTGTTGCCAGAGGGAAAAGACCCCTATGATGGTCCTCCACCCGGTTGGCTGGATTTGAGAGGGGGCAACTCTCCAAAACTGCAATAGTCTGGTCACAGGTCTGGGAAGAGGAACCTTGAACCCGGCATTAAACATCTTTGTGTTTACAGTCAACAACCCCTCGGAGGATTGAAGGCTCTTTCCCCCTCATAGGGAACCCACAACGCTACGTCATCAGGTACGTTACAACGGCTACGGATGGAGCGTAAATCCACCTCAGTCATTTGCGAGGGGATATCCTTAGCCGCCCACTGTAAATCCTCTTCTGCGGGTACCGCCGCCAGAGGCCGTCCACTTGAACTTGCCTCTGCCTCCACTTCTTCCCATCCAGAACATTTGGCGCTTATCAAGGAAACCTTCTCTCCCTCTCTTGTCATTTTTTGTCTCAAAGAAGAACTACCTAGGGGACTTAAAGACGGTAGAGGAAAATTACCTTGAAAGGCAAGAACCTCTGGATGTTCTTAATGAAAAACAATGCTGAAGCAAGGAGAGACTCTTAGCCTGACCAAACGAGAGATGGAAGGCGAAACGGAAGAGGAGAGAGGAGTTTTAATAAGAAATGGGAGGATGCAGTGTGACGGCCGCGTGTTGCCTTGAGAATCGAAAAGACTCCAATCAAATTAATGATTACCGCATGCAGGTTCCCTAGAATATGCTACCCCATTGAACGGCAGCCACGTGGAAAGGCAAACCTATTTCGAAATTCAAAGGGTCGAATTTCAGGCGGCAAAAAGCACAAAGATAATCACCAGCAATCTTCAAGGCCGGTAACCCTGAGTTCCATGAACAATGACCTTGAGGGGGCATTTTGTATCCACCAGGTCGTAGAAAGTCAACAGAGGTCAAAGGTCAATGGAGGTCGACGGTCATTGGGTCTTGAGAGCAAGCCCAGAGCGCCTCACCTGACGCTCTTCCGATCTCGACCCAACGGCCGCATGACCTAGTGACTCAATTCAGCGACCTTAAGGGCAGCCCTATTCTATCATTTCCGCGGCTCGAGACCAACAGACACCTCACCAGCGAGCTCACACGTGCCTTAGCCAAAAGTCGCGACCTAGTGAGTGCAACGAGCATGACAACTCTGCAGAAGCTTGGGAGCCCACATGAAGAACCTTATCCTCATGGCTGATGGGACCCCGACATTGAATACAATATGGGGGTTACTTATCCCATACGCGGTTCAGATAACCGATGGTCAAAAAGTGAAAGTCTAATATCAGTCGATTAGACCCTTGTGTCATTCATGTGGGGTCATATTAAATGCTTGTAATCATCACTCCCAAGCAAAATGTAAATGTACACTATAAATAGAGGCAAGGAGAAATGGGAAAGGGTTCGACACCCAAAACCTCATTTTTCTTGTCTTCTACACATTATAGTTTTCCATTCATCACAAACACCCTTGGCTTTCTATGAATTTATCGTTCATACTGATTCAAACACGAATTTCTAGCAAATATAAATCTTGTTTGTCAAGTCGAAAGCTAAATTTGGGATCAACAATAATAAATTAGTGTCAAAGTATGATTAATAACTACACTAAATATCACTGCAAGCATTAACAATAATGTAATCAATAAATTACTCTAAACCATTATAACTATCAATAAATTACTCTAAAGCAGTTGGAATCTACATGCATATATACATGATTGCATAAAAAGACTCTAACCCGTAAGTAACACTAAATCATATTAAAAACAAAAAAGCAAAAAATTACATTCAATTTTCGAGAAAGCACTCTACCCATCTATCTCGAATGTCAACAAATGCTTGGCTATATGAGCCAGCTTCATATGTCTACAACAGATCAAATGAAATACTAATTACTTTGTTAATAAAACATGCATGCGTGACTATCTCATACATATTTCTCATCACAAAATAGCCACACTCAATATGTAATGCTCCCAACTATTTTTGTAAATTCTTCTATATTATATTATAGAATGAATCATTGATTGGATTTGAAAATTTTCCCAAGGAATAAAAAACAGGTAAAACAAAAATTTCAGATGCTCAATCACAAATTATTTTCATTAAACTTAAGTACATAAAGGAAATTTTGAAATATATGTACAATATTAATAAATCTGAATACAACTATAATATCCCCAAAGATAATCTTAGCCGATAAATTTGACACTTTAATAAAATTTAATATTAAAAGTTTAGTGTGTGTGTGTGTGTATATTAAAAGTACTTAAAATCAAGAGCAAAAGACAAACGGGAGTTATTTACATAAAATGTATTTCATTGTGATAACAAACTACAAACTTAAAATAGTCATAACCCTTTTGGGTTTCCTTTGTGGGTGACCCATGCACTACGATCAGGGCCAGTAACAATTGCCAGATCATCTTGGAGTTGTCACTGGCTATGTTGCCTTTTAACATCTACTATGTAAAATTATATGAGCTAACACTCAACAAGTAATGGTATGCATGATGATCGTGTATATGATGTCAAATAAATAATGATGATGATGTCACATCACTAAGCATGCAGGGCCCCAATCCTTATATAGTATACCGTACGAGCTCAATATCAATAAAGTCAAAAGATCGGAAGAGCAACGTCTGAACTCCGGTCATGTGAGTCCATCGTTGAGTATTGAGTACTTTCTGGATTCACTATTGGTATAAAATACAATCCTGAAATAATAGGCCTGGCCTATCACCGCCAATCCCCCAAACACTCACTTGTTGGTACTCAAGTGGTATATCTACAAATGGTTACACTGTTGAGCCCCCAAGCACTCATACGAGGGCACACCTTAAGTGGTATATCTACCCAGACAGTAAATAAAGTACCACTATACACGGTTCACACAACCACCATTGGATCACAAGCCAATCTTCTCCTTGCCATATGTATATTCTCATATTTAATATCATGATCAATGGGTGCTTATGGCTTGTATCACAATGTGCTCAATAGTGTAATCTCAATCAGATAATATACATCATGCCCAATATCTCCAAGTATCTCTCATCAAAGATTGCGAGATCATATTCAATGGTGTGAAAGAATCATCATGTATTGCAATCCTTTCAATCATAGGGCATGACTAATAAATATCGTATTATCACATTCGCATAGGTGGAGCCAGGATTTTGTGTGAGTGCGATCGGTCAACGTTGAAATATTGATGCATGCCGGTGGAATTTCTAATACAGTAACATAATTAGTTGTATTTTAGCGATTAGCATTGTAGCTTGACTTAATTTTGATGTATTGTAGTGACTAGATTAATAGTTGAAAATAGAATGACAATTATTTTAAAACTTTGAAGTGGAAAGTGAGAAGGTAAAACGAATTAAGAGAAATTTGGAATTTGATTTGAGTTTGGGGGCAAGTTGAATTAACATTAAAATTTTTGATATAAAATTACTATGCAAGATTAAATGAATTAATATACATGGAGAATACCCGCCAAAAAATTTACACCGGGAATAAATAATGTTTCTTCTTTTAATTATTGTAATCCACTAGTTAGCTTACAAAAATTTTTAAAAAAAAAAGTACAAAAAACAATTAAACAAGAATTTCAAACAAACTTAAAACCGTTCTTGAAAGTTGAAATATTTTTATTGTGCCCAACAATCACACTATTTTACCAGCCATTTGTAAAAAATAAGGGTAATACTGTAATTTCACTTAAAACCTCAATCATCTTCTTCCCCAAGTTCCCTGCGCAAGCTCCTCTGAATATTTTCATGGCGACTCAATCTTCTGTACCTTAAAATTTTTCCCCCAAAATCTTGACTGCACTGGTCCTGAATTGGCTCCGTCCCTACATATTCGAACACATAATACTTTTGTTTTGCATTATAATTTGAACCGTTACTTACCTCCGTCTATAGCTATACATAAGAATGATTTGCAATCTTTTCGTTCATACTTGTCCAAACTATCCTCAATGAAACTTAGATTACTCAAGAGTTAATAAAATTTAGAACACCTATAGATAATAAGTTTTATTGACTCTTTAGAAAAACTTAATATTAGATACACTTATATAGATCCTAATAGGGGCTTGACTCATACCTTATCGAAACTCATTGAATAGTGAGTCCAATACCTATTACGGATCTCAATTTTAATTTCTACATGAAAAGTTATGCACATTTCCATTTGAGTGCGAAATACAGCCAAAAGTAGGGAGCTGCCAGCTCCTATTTAGGATGGTCAGCCCCCTATAAATGGCGGCTGCCGCCCATTTATCTTGGGGCGGCCGGCCCCCAAAAAAGGGTGGCTAGCCCCCCAATCTTGGAGGTGGCTAGCCCCCAAGAAAGGGGACGGCCAACCAATGGGGGGCTGGCCTCCCTATAAAAGAGGTGGCTAGCCTCCCTGCAAAGCGTGGGGAAAAGATACATGAGAGGTTCGACAAATTTTTCGTATTTTTCATTATTTAATCTACTAACCCCTAACCCCTATTTATAGAAATTTCTAGGGACTTGTTTTGTAATTTTTTAATTAATGTTTAATCCTTAAACTTTCTTGTTTTTATTTCTTAATCCCTAAATTTAAGTAAATTCTTATAAATGCTCCGAATACTTTACATATGGTATAGAAAAATTCTACAAACTCATATGAAATACCACAATCTCATAGAAATTTCTAGAATTCTCAACCTAATACTTATAATGCTATAAAAATGTTGACATGTCACGTAACATTGCAAAAATTATATGAAATATTACTTTTTAAATTTTAGAGCATTACAAATCCTTTTCCCTTTGTAGGAATTTCATCCTCGTAATTCATTTGCTGTATATATATACCTTATTATATGCTGCACATGATGCATTACTCCAATGATATTCTTCTTCCCTTAAAAGAATAAATGTCTTAAAAAAATGTTTTAACGTCTCATCCAAGATTGTTCTTATACTCATTTACATTTCTATACTTAATGTATCAACTTATGTTTAGGATATTGTTGCGGTAAGAATCCTACAGTTAATAACATGCTTAAACCCGAGAATCAAATGAAGTTCATCAATCACTTATTACTAAGTTAGATATAAACTTGCAATTGCATCATCATTATTCTCATCAATTATCGATTCTGATTTTCCTAATTATAGGTCTATTCAATTCGTCCTTGAGCCACACAAAATATTTATGGTATCACTTTTTCAAGAATACACTTAAAATTTCTAGTAAAACCCCAAATTTTCAATATTTTATATCATATGTCCTCATATCTAAAAACCCAGAATAAAGTAGTACATTGTGCATCTACAAGAAACTTATAAAAATACTTTACCAATATCTAATTGTGGTTGAATTAATTCAAAATCTCTAGTAAGAAATTCCCAAATAGCATTTCAGCTATTCTATTATCAAGATATGTTCCTGTCCTCAATTCTTTATATTTATCTGAATATCATCTTATATAGTTCATATAATCAAAAATTCATGTTTAGCATGAATAGTACTTACTTTATCAACGTCAGTTCTGAAATTTAACTTGGTAAACTCATCGATCTTATATTTACTGTGAGTTTATCATGATTAGACAAGTAGTTTAAGAAATTCAAAGAACACAATCGTTTAATTACACAAATTTATTACCACCATCGTAATTCATCACTGTCGTACTTCTTGGTCACATGTCTTCCTTAGTCTCATATGTGTGTATGCTAACTATTATCCACAATTCAAGTGTCATAAGAATTCAAAGTTTAATAATGTAATGGCCCGCATTGCCATTTTCAAAGTTCAACCTTTACATTCAAAGTCAAAGATGGAATAGCCAAGTTAAGGTCAAAATCCAAGTCATCAAAGGGTTTAAGTGAAAGAATTAAAGATTGAAGGACTTATAGGTAAATAAGTTTATCAAGGACCAACTTATAGCACAAAAGAATATTGAGGGACTTGGAGTGCAAATTATACATAAATATATATGACATTGTCTTGCAGTTTGGGGGCATTTGCATTTTATACATACGCCACACTGGTTCGGCCAAGAAGAAGAAAAAAATGGGAAGAAAAAGAAAAGGAAAGGAAAGGAAAAGAGAAGAAAGTGAGGAAATTGCACCCTGATGGCATGGTTTGGCATGGGGTTTCGATTTCTTGGGCAATTTTATGTAGGTAAGCCAAGAGATTTTTTTTTTTTTTGGGTTTATATATTTTCTTATGGGTGTTAAATTTATGGTTTATTCTTATGATTTGGGACTAAATAATTGGTATATATGTTGTAAGGATGATGGGTTTTAATTTTTAGCTCATATTGTATATTATGGTTTGATTTTTATAAACCCTAGTATGACATCCCAAAATTTATTTACCTTTTTATTTCAAATGGCTACATAAACTTAAGGACTAATTTATATATGGACCAAAAGTCAAAGGTAGAATAATCAAGTCAAGGTGAAATTTGGATTAAGATGTATTAATTTAATTTTTGGGTTATCATTTAAGCAATTAAATAAGTTTGAGATTTATATGGAATTATATTATAACTTGGTAGTTTAAAGTAATGCATGAAGTTAGGGATCTAAATGGAGAAAAGTAAGAAGTTGAGGGATCTTGGATGCAGTTTTTCCAAATATATAGATATTTGTCTTGGATTTGGCCATTATATACAAACATACACAAAGAGAGCCCAGAGAGAGAGAGAACGAGAGACGAGAGTCGGCGAAAGGAGGGGGGCCCACAAAAAAAGAAGAAGAAAGAAGAAAGAAGAAAATTGGGGAATTGAAGAAGGAGAACAAGAAAAGCATCAACATATGTAAGTACTACTCATTTAAGCCCTGATTTCATTTAATTTTTAAGGTTTAGATTTCTTCTAGTGTTAAGAAATTTTTATAAAATTGAGTAGTTGGTTATGATTTAGTTTTTCTATAAGTTTAAATGGCGTAAAATTTTTCTTCGACATGAAAATAGGATCATACAAGGCTTAGTATAGAATTATGTAGAGTTAGCATAATTTCATAGTTTAGGAAGGAAAAATTAAAGTTGAAATTTTTGAAAGAATATTCTTTGGGACTTTAAAGTGAATTCCATAGTAGTTGTTAATCAAATGAAGTTTTTAGACTAATTGTAACAAGGAAAGCCATATCTTTAATAAAAAGGGCAGTATAAGAGGTTAATATTGAATTCTAGGAAGCTAAGCATGTATGTATGAATTTAATAAAAGGACTTAAAGCTGGGATTAGATTATGTATGTTGTTTCTACCTATCTAGAAGGTCATAACTGATGGTACATGTTGAATTTTGGCAAGATACAAGTTGGAAAATGATCATGTATGCGTTGTCTATCATCCAAAATTCGAATGACATCGTTTGTAGATCAGTAGGAGTGTTTATGACGTGTTTTGTGAAGACGGACAGTGTGGACCCGAGAACATATTTTTGGGAGGTGGAAAAATATTTTGGTGTTCCCCACTTAGTTTTCTTGAGCTCAATTTCATATATGATGGACTTATATAATTTTTCTACCTTCTAGGAGAATTTTATAAACCTATGACACCATTCCTAATTCTAAAATGGTTTTGAATGTGCATTGCCTAAACAGGAAACTTAACAACATTGTTTGAAGAGTTGAACTAATTCTTGATTCAGTAAGTGGTGCACATGTTTGACGGAAGAGTTTAGTTAATAGTGGAAATGAAGAACTAGTGGGTTATTATGATAGTATAATCTTTAGTAATTATTGAGCTTTCTAATTTATTATATAGTGATAAAAATGATTACTTAAACTAGAAATAAATATTACTCTGTGAACAAAGGAATTAGATGTTAAGTAGAATTTTTACATAATGTCACAGGAAATGATAAAGATTAAAAGGAAATGAAACACGAAAGGAGCAGATCGGAAGAGCGTCGTGTAGGAACCTTTCTCTCCTTTCTTTCTAAATGATAAATTACTATGCTTTCAATTTATATGAATTTCCAATGTTTTACATTAATCATTTATTTCTGGGAAATTTCAAAAGTTGATATTTCTTTAGAAAAGTTATGTAGATTTTCTTTAGAAAAGTTTTTGTGGAGTTTCATGTAAAATTCCGATCTCCCATGATTTGTAGAGAAAATATTGGATTTGAAATGTGGTTTATGATGTATAAAAACCCCCAAATTTGTATCCTATATTATGAATACGCTGCTTACTGGCGAAGGGGCCTGTGGCTCAAGCTGACACGATGAATGCTGCCCAGGCGAAGGGGAGATCGGAA
>CAVNYN010210544.1:0-22235 GCA_963692815.1 Nyctanthes arbor-tristis | reverse complement strand
CTCTTCGAGAGCACAACATATTCAAGTACAATATTATATTTATAGTATTTCTTCAAGAAATCTAATGGATTACACGTTCTATGGCTCTTATAGAGCCAACCAAATTCATCTAGAATATAAGATATAATTGTGAATATTCCTTTAAAAATATCATAATAATCTTGCAGATTATTAATGAATTTTGAAATATTTTTCCTTCTTTTTTTTCAAGAAATCACAATAATAATAGGGACATAATTATTCTTATTCAAGATGCAACAAAATCCAATATAATAATAGTCTAGATCATTACTAGAATTCTAAAGGCAGTACTTTATCAGAAAATACAATTAATAATATATTATTTTCTAATATATTTGACTTTTTCAGAGTAAGTCTATTTTATCTATAACACTCTTCAAGATTATTGATAGATTTAAGAAAATCATAAATTTTCAAGAAAATACAACAAAGATAAGTTGATAATTTGCTAGTAAACTAAACAATCAATATAATATTTTAGATATTCAATATAACTAATTATTCAAAATCAAAACCACCAATAATATGGTAAGAGCATATGAATTTCCTTTAATAAACTCACTCATTAACTCCGTTGGTGTATGAGAGGAGTGACAATAAAAGGAAAGTGATTAGTAAAAAAGATCGGAAGAGCACAAGCCATAAAAACTTTTGTTCATAATTCACATAGAAAAAACCGATTTGGAGTTTAGATTTAAATGAAATTTTTCGGATTTCATAAAAGATCTTTAAGAGTAACTCTCAAGATTTACTAGATATAATTTATACAAAATTTGCTCTTTATGAGTATACTCAATCTAAATTGTTGCTACTTTCTTAAATAGTAATGAATTCTAATATTAAATTTAAATTTGCATAGATATATGCTCTACATGGACAATACATTTTATACTTAATAATTTAGATGACTACTGCTACTAGAGTAGTTCAATATTCTTTTAGAATATTAAAATTTGTAACAATTTGTTCTCCTATAACAAGTTATATTATCTTATAGTATTAGTGCTAATGTGACTCTTCAAGAATAATCATTAAATTCTTTCATTATATTTAAGTCATACAATGATGGGCTCTACAGGAGCAATATTAACTTTTCACTATTAATTAGTACTGATTTAAAACATTGTTACTTTCGGAACACTAACTAAATATTTTTCAGAAATCTTCAGCATAGAACTGAAATAAGATCTTTTATATTTTTTTCCTCCAAAAATAAGCAATATTTAACTGAAATATAACAATAAATTGTACCACTTCAAGAGCATCATATATTGTTCTTTTTGCAATTTATTTAGACTATTACTACTTCAGGAGTGTTACTTTTAAATACTTTAATAATTATATCTAGTATGAATTACTCTTGATGTACAAGTAATACTCTGTCAAGAGCAACAATATATAATACAGTATTATATATTTAACAATAAGTAATATACACATATAAAAAACAAATTATATAGTTAATGATTAATATAATAACAATGAGAATAAAAGAGTATCTAATAGAACACCAAAATAATAATAATAATAATAATAATAATAATAATAATAATAATAATAATAACAATAATAATAATAATAAACAATAAAATAGTGCTTTTTCAGGAACAAAAATTACAATATTCTTGTGGAATATCGAATATTGGTTGTTTCTTCAAGAAACAACGATCAACAATAAATCTCATCATATCTTGCTCTTCAGAAGCAAATTAAATTTTTTTAAAAATATTTTAGTAAGAGATAAAGTTGTGACTTTTCAGTAATCACAACAAATATCTTATCAAATATTTCATCCAATTGTTTATAAGGAAACAAATTATGTTTCTTTATCATATCATAATTCTTGACATGTCTCAAGACTCCATTAATATTATTATTCATATACATATATTCTTCAAGAATATTTAATATCAAGAGAAATTTGTAATTCTTCAGGAATTTATACATAATAATCTTCAAGATTATTAATGTGATAGAATGCTACATCCCCATAAATATCAATACGCTAATTATAGCGTATCATGTGAAATTTAAAGCTTAATCCAATGAACAACATATCAATTACGATGCATAGATCTATATAAGTTTATCGTATCGTGGCTAGAATATAATAAAGTATGATAAAAAGGAAGTAACAAGTGGCTTTCATATTTGCATCCATCCATAATAGACCGCCACAATTATTTCAAGAAAGGAATCAATTAAGAGATAATTCATGATATCCTTTCCATTGTAAATAAAATACCAAAAATTCATTGAATTAAATTTTGGCTTTCCATCCCTATATATGCATATAAAAACTTGTGACCCAAATTAATTTTTGAGATCAAGTCATATAAGCGACAAAAGTAAAAAAAGACGATCAGTTTAACTCTTACACAATGATAATACAAATTTGGGGACAGTACTATAGAAAAGTATAATAGGCAGATCGGAAGAGCGATAAATACGCGTCGGTTTTGGCAGCGACGCCTCCGTCAGCAACGTGAATTGTAAAAGTATACGTATCGGTTGTAGACCGACGCCTAAAAATAACAATAAGCATCGGTTGTCTCACAAGAACCGAAGCTTAATGTCAATATAAAAAATAAATAAATATAAAGTGACTTTAGGCATCGGTTCCTTCTTTACAACCGATGCCTATTGTGTTTCCTTTTTTCTTTTTTCTTTTTTTTTTTTTTTTTTACACCTTTCTTCATCTTCTATATAGAATTCCTAATAACATTACATGGACTCAAAAACGTGTAGTCGAGATTCAAAATTTAAATTCAAAATTCAAATTAAAAAAGTCATTCAAAGAAACACTTCCTCAACATACATAATTCAATTTATTTTAATTATTGACTAAAAACACAACAAACATACGTTTTAAATACAATACATAATTCATCTTAAAATTTTCAAATGGTCAAGGAATGCTCCAATGCGAACACTCTCAAAGAAGCGTAGAAAAATCAGCCCAGAATTGGAACTCCAAATTCCCAGTTCTGGCGGAGAGCTCCGACAGAGCAACAGAACTAACTAATCAAGCTCCTTAAAGCTCTCTGCCATACCCACTGCTGTGACTCTCCTCCGGCCGTTTCGTCCTCGAGACAGCAACACCATCTTGGCTGTCTCCTACAGGGGCCGAAGATGATGGAGCCGAGCAATCATTGCCACTCGTCGACGACTCGCTCGGATTAAAAACAATTGGAGGAAAGTGAAGAAGAAGCTCGGAGCAAAAACTCTATGAAGAAGAAACACAGAACAATAGGCCCAGTTAGTAATGCAAAAAGCAAAACAATCGGAGAAAAGTGAAGAAGAAGCTCTGAGCAAAAAACTCTGCCAAGAAGAAATAAAGAACAATAGGCCCAGTTAGTAATGTGGAAAGCAAATAATGGAAGAAACCTAGAAAAATAATGGCAGAAAGTAAATAATGGAACAAGTCAAATAATGGAAGAAGTCAATTAAAATAATGGCAGAAAGCAAATAATATGGATACTTCACGCCCTTTATGTCTCTTTCTCTTCTTTTGAGATCTTTTCATACAAGAAATAATAAAAAGCCCTCAAGATACACATCGGTCGTCCTTGGACAACCGACGTCCAATGTTTAAAAAATTATATGCATCAGTTCTTCTTTAAGAACCGATGTGTATTACTTACAAATAGGCGTCGGTTGCTACTTGGCAACCGATGCCCATTGTTTAAAAATTATACACGTCAGTTTTTAACAAAGAACCGACATGTATAGTAGTAGCATAAATTTCAAAATTGCCACCGTGTATATTTTACGTGACGTTTTTAGTAAAAACCAAAGTATATTTCAATTTTTTTTTTGTCTAATTCTATAGTAGTAGGATAATCTTACCATTAAATTAGTAGATCATTCAAATTGAAAATCATCTAACTATTAAAATAAATAGACGATTCCAACTAAGACAACATACAAATTAATTATCTAAAAGAAAACATATATAATAATAAAATTCTTTGTGCATGGTTTACAATATGAAAGAAAATAATTAATCACAACTATGCATGATATGGTGTTCATATGACCATGGAAAAAGGATCCATGAAACCACCGATACTCTAATCGAAGAGAGGAAAAAGAAGAAAAAAAATCATATCTAAAGAAGATAAAGAAAAGAAATTAATAGCGGTTCGTGCTGATAATATGTTATGAAATAGAACAAAAAATACGAGAAAACAGAGAGAAAATAAAGAGTAAACTCAAGAATTCTGTGTATATTATTAGAACCAAAGACCCCTATTTTTAGGTACAAGTCTAGAGTTTTAAGGGTAGAGTAATCATTTATAATATAATTAAATAATTTACAACACCTTTATTAATGTAATATTTTATTACTCTCTGATTGTTCAAAATGTCTATATAAACAAAATTTCATTTTCAAAATTATACCGTAAATTTGATTATACTTAGCAAATATAACAACGGAAGCAGCCATATGTAGTGTGAGTTCATTGGCCTCTATGAAAATATCTATTCTGTCTCATTAGCATTTTAGTTCTCATGATTGATATCACAATCAATTCTCTATCAACTGAAGCTAGTTTTCAAACATTTCTCCAGCAGTAATGGCAATTAGATCTTGTTGTAGTCGATCACAATCCTACTTTCACCAGCAATTATACTTTTCGTTGCAAAACTTTATCGATTTCCTTCCCAAGTTCCTTATCCATATTTTTGGTCCGTACCTAAATCAAAATTAATATTCTATGAATTAGACATACCCAAATCACAAAACATTTTCAAAATCTCATAGCATTCCCAAAAGTATACTAAAAAAATTACAATATCCGACTCATAGTCTTGTCAATTACTAAAGACAACGTATAATTGTTCACTACGTGAAATTGGTTTTGATCTTTTTCTCATTTTCTTGCAAGTTCGTGTGTGGTTTTACAATTTATCTTCCTAAAGAGACGTACTACTTTTATTATATGGATAAAGGGAAAATTTTCAAGAACTTCCTGAAAGTTTTGTAAAAAACCTTCCCACCCAAGTACACTACATATCTTTCAAATCTAATTGATGTGTATTTTAAATACACATGACATCGATCCATGCATGCAAGATGTGTGGGGAGTTTTTAAATAAAACTTCCAAGAAGTTCTTGAAAGAGACTCATGGATAAAGTTAGAAACAAAAAAGTTTGTCTCAATTTATTATCATGAAGGAAAACGATCATAGCCTCATAGGTTAAAAAGGAAGAGGAATAATTTATGTAAGAATTTATATGTGGATAAATAAATAATAAAATTTGTCTCAGTTCTATAATTAATCCCGATGTTTCTCTAAACCATTTCCCTTGCACTAATAGCAATTAGATCCTATCGAAGTCGACCACAATCCTATTTTTATTCGTAGTTATCTTATTGCAAAACTTAATAGAGCTCAGTTCCTTATCCATGTTCTTTGTCCCAACCTAAATCATGATTAATATACTACGAATTAGACATACTCAAATCACATAACATTTTCAAAATTAATGAAATAATCAAAATTTTAGTGTTAATATAAGACAATTTGAAATCTCATAAAATTGACAAAGTTATTTTAAATGAAATTACAATATTGACCTCCTAGCCTTGCTAACCACTGAAAATAATGTATAAATGTACACTAAGCAAAATTGATTGTGAATTTCTTTTTTCTTTTCCAACTTTTTTTGCAAGTTGTTAGTGTTTTACAATTTAATATCCCAAAGAGACAATGTTTATATGAATAAAGGAACAATAAAGTTTATTATCATGAAGGGAGAAGATGATAGATTAAAAAAGGAAGATGGAAGAATTTATATATATGAATAAAGAAACAACAAAGTTTGTCTCAATTCATGTAATTAGTCACAATTCTCGAAATATTAAAAAGGAAGAGGGAAGAATTTAAGGTCATCAATGCCTTTATTTTAGTAAAAATAAATGAAGGAAGGAAAACCAATATAAAACACCTTTAAAAATTAATATATATATATATATATATATGCCATAAGCCATTACATCATCAGTTTTCTTACGATTCCAGATAATTGGAGGGAAAATATATACCAGACACCTTATATTCTTATTATATATATATATGATACAATTAACACGGTTAGTTTCACATCCATATATCCTAGATAGTTTTTCATTTTTCCTTTTGATCTTTTTCCCCACTTTGCCGTTTATTATTTTCAATGGGAAATATTTTCATCTATTTTTCCTTTCTTTTGGTTTTAGGTTAAATTGATTATTAACTTCATTATCAACATGGCATTAGAAAATAAATTCTAAGTATAATTTTTTACGGATTCATATGTAAGTTAATTGTTAAATTTCAAACAAGGACTATAAACGTGTTACTTTTCCATTCCTAGTAAGATAATTTTGCCTCCAATAATTTGTTGAATTCGAAAAAATAAACTAGAAAACATATTGTCGCATGATATGACTTTGTGTATAAATTTTTACAAGCACTGGTACATTTAACAATTATATGAAAAGCAAAACCTATGTATTTTAATTCTTTCGGCTTTCATCCGACCAAAACAATGTGTCTTTTGCTCTAAGCATGTTCGACAGCGAAATGGTAACATTAATTTTATTTTTATTGTTTGAAATTATTAAAGATAAAACAGTCTTACAATATTAAATAAATTACACATGCATTTTACTGTCCGCATAAATTACACTAGGAATTTAACTTCTATGCCGATATTGTTAAAGTTGTTCAGTAGGCCCAATTAATTACAAATATCATAAAACGAGTAGATAGAGTACGGAATGTAGGAACCCCGGAGTACTAGACATTTTTCCCAATCGGAGAATGCTAATATATGAATATAATGTGTAAAGAAAAGTGATGCCCATTTCTAATGCTGGAGAGAATACGAGAATTTGTAAAATTCTAGAAGTTACAAGAAGTAGTAAAAATCTAGAAAAATATAGTGCATGCCAATATTGTAATAATTCTAGAATAGGAAACTTCTAGTCCAATTGGTTTTAACCACAATTTGGTGTTGAAGATAGCGGATGCCACCGATATTGCACCACTATAAATAAGGCTTGCATGTATCAAGTTGAGAAATGAAAATTTGAGTGCAAAAAATTGAGTGCAACTTTTGAGTGAAAAATTTTGCTCCCACCAAATACTAAAAAATTTCTATTTCTTTAATTGTCCACTTATCCCTATATACTTTGCACGTCCCGCTCCATACTCCAATTACCACTACACTAATACTAGAAAACCAATAAGTGGTATCAGAGCTGTGTTCGAGAAAATATTGGGCGTAGGCGAAACTATTGCCTAGGCGTTCCGCTCATCAATTCCAATCCCTACCTTCCAAGGGGACAATTATGACTATTGGGTAGTCAAAATAAAGACCTACTTTTGTGCTTAAAATTTATCAGATATTGTCAGTACTGGGTATACTATACCAGACGACATTTCCTCATTAACTGCGTCACAAAAGAAGGAATTTAAAGAAAATCAACAGAAGGATGCTATGACGCTTCTAGCTCTACAAATGAGCTTGACAGATGAATATTTTCCAAGAATTATGGGATGTGAAAGTGCTAAGAAAGCTTGGGATAAATTGCAAGAGGAGTTCAAGGGAAGTGATATGGTACTTACTTGCAAACTTCAAACTTTAAGGAGGAAATTTATAAATCTAAAAATGAAAGATTTTGAGACCGCAAAACATTACTATTTCAGAATTGATAAAGTAGTGAGTCAACTAAAATTCTATGGAGAAGGAATTTCTTAAAAGAAAATTGTTGGAAAATATTAATTACTTGCACAGAATTATATGATCCAATTATTGCAGTTACAGAAGAATCAAATGATATAGAAAAATTAACTGCTACAGAATTATTGGAATCATTAGAAGCACATGAGCAAAGATTAGAAAGGCGAAAAGAAGTTGAATTGAAAAATGCCTTTCAGTCTAAAATAAACATGCAATCTCAGAAATATAAAGAAAGTAGGAAGAATTTCAAAGAATATTCTAAAAATAGAAATAGATGAAAGTGATGATAGTAATGACAAATTTCATCCATGTAGGATTTGCCAAAAAAGAAGCTATTTGGAGAAAGATTATTGGTACAAAGGCAAATATCAATACAGATATTGTAAAAAATTTGGACATAAAAAAAATATTGTCGTTACAAAAAGAATTATCAAGCTAATTTTTCTGAAGAAAAAGACTTAGAGAGACTTCTTTTCTATACCTCCTGCAAAGATACTATAAAAGAAAAATGGGATAGACGGTATATAGACAGTGGCTGCGACAATCATATGACAAAGGATGAAAATATTTTTTGTAGCCTAGAAAAAATAAAAACAAAAATAAAGACTTGGGAATGGTGATTTTGTTGAAGTAATAGGCAACGGTACTATTGCCATTGAAACGAAAAAGGGAAAAATTTATATTAAGGATGTGTTGTTGGTCCGAAGCATAGACCAAAATCTACTAAGTGTCGGCCAGATGATGGAAAAACGATTTGCGGTACACTTTGAGGGGAACTATTGTACAATTAATGACAAATGCGATAAATCTCTCATGATTGTAAAAATCAAGAAGGAAAACAGATGTTTTCCTATCCAAATGAAATACTCTACCAGAGATGGTTGCTGCAATCAGGAGACGAGCCAAGCTGAAAGGAAAAATCTTAGCATCCTAACACAAGAGGATATGGCCAAGGAGGAGGCTGAAAGTGAAGAAGAGATAGTCTCACTACACCGAACAAAAACAAGAGGATCATCAGAAGAGTCCACGCCTAAAAAGACTAGAAGATTATCTGATATCTACAACACATACAATCTCACAATCATTGAGCCACAAAGGCTACAGGGACATATCAAGGAGAGCATACTTGGACGAACAACAAAAAGGAGCTACAGAAATCTATTGCAACAAGAAACACTAGCAAACAAGGAGATATAGCTCAAGCAAGGCAGAGAAAGTCAATACTTTCACAAAGAAAGTGCCATCACTAAATTTCGCGACACAACATAACATTATTGGAGTCATCGAAATGACCATCAAGGAGGACAGAAGAAAAGTGATGCCCATTTCTAATGCTCTAGAGAATTCAAGAATTTGTAAAATTCTAGAAAATACAAGAGTAAAAATCTAGAAAAATAGTGCATGCCAATATTGTAATAATTCTAGAATAGGAAACTTCTAGTCCAATTGGTTTTAACCACAATTTGGTGTTGAAGATAGTGGATGCCATAGATATTGCACGACTATAAATAGGCTTGCATGTATCAAGTTGAGAAATGAAATTTTGAGTGAAAGTTGAGTGAAAAAAATGAGTGAAACTTTTGAGTGACTACACGACGCTCTTCCGATCTCCCACCAAATGCTAAAAATTTTCTATTTCTTTAATCCTCCACTTATCCCTATATCTTTTGCACGTCCCGTTCCATATTCTAATTACTACTACACTAATACTATAAAATCAACAAGTGGTATTAGAGCTTTGTTCGAGAAAATATTGGGCGTAAGGCGAAACTATGACCGACGCGTTCTACTCAGCAATTCCAATCTCTACCTTCCAAGGGGACAATTATGACTATTGGACAATCAAAATGAAGACCTACTTTTGTGCTCAAAATTTATGGAATAGTGTCAGTACTGAGTATACTATTCCAGACGATATTTCCTCATTAACTGCGTCACAGAAGAAGGAATTTAAAGAAAATCAACAGAAGGATGCTATGGCTCTTTTGGCTCTACAAATGAGCTTGACAGATGAATATTTTCCAAAAATTATAGGATGTGAAAGTGCTAAGAAAGCTTCGGATAAATTGCATGAGGGGTTCCAATGAAGTGATAAGGTATGTGCTTGCAAACTTCAAACTTTAAGGATCTGGAAATTTGAAAACCTAAAGATGAAAGATTCTGAGACCGCAAAACAGTCCTATTCTCGAATTTATGAAGTAGTGAGCCAACTAAGATTCTATGGAAATGAAATTTCTTAAAAGAAAATTGTTGGAAAAATATTCATTACTTGTACAGAAAAATATGATCCAATTATTGCAGCTATAGAAGAATCAAAGGATACAGAAAATGACTAGAGAGTCGACAAGAAGTTGAATTGGAAAATGACTTTCGCTCTAAAATACACATGCAGTCTTAGAAATTTAAAGAAAGTAAGAAGAATTTTAAAGAATATTTTAAAAATAGAAATGAAGATGAAAGTGATGATAGCAATGGCAAATTTATTCCATGTGGGATTTGCAAAGAAAGAAGCAATTTGGAGAAAGATTATCAGTATAAAGGCAAAGATCAATGCAGATATTGCAAGGCAGAGAAAATCAATACTTTTACAAAGAAAGCGCCGTCACTAAATTTCGTGACACTGCAGGACATTATTGGAGTCATCGAAATGAGCATCAGGAGGAGAGAAGAAAAGTGATGCCCATTTCTAATGCTCTAGAGAATTCAAGAATTTGTAAAATTCTAGAAAATACAAGTACTTCCGATCTGAAAAATATAGTGCATGCCAATATTGTAATAATTCTAGAATAGGAAACTTCTAGCCCAAATGGTTTTAACGACAATTTGGTGTTGACAATGGTGGATGCCACCGATATTGCACCAGTATAAATAGGCTTGCATGTACCAAGTTTAGAAATGAAAATTTGAGTGAAATTTGAGGGAAAAAAATTGAGTGAAACTTTTGAGTGAAAAATTTTACTCCCACCAAATACTAAAAACTTTCCATTTCTTTAATCCTCCACTTATCCCTATATGCTTCGCACGTCCCGTTCCATACTCTAATTACTGCTAGATTAATACTAAAAAACCAATATTTTGTGTATAATAATAATCACAACAACAACAATAACAACAACAATAATAGATCGTAAGAGCGTCTGTAGCGACAACAATAATACCTCCATTCCAAAAAGATAGTCCAGATTTTTTTTCGTTCATCCAAAAATATGGTTTAATTTCCTTTTCAAAAATTAACTGAGATATTATAGTGTGTGTTTGATTACCAAAGATTTTCCATGGAAAATGAGTTTTTTAATATAAATTCCTACTTTTGTTGTGTTTGATTAATATTTTTTTTAGGGAGTCACTTGACCACATTTTACTTAAAAACAAGGAAAATATTTTCTTAAGGGGGTGTAGGTTTTTTGTTACTTTTATGTGATGCACACATTTTGTCAGGAATTTCACTTTCAATCAAATGCTTTACATTTATTTTCCATAAAATTCAATTATCAGTAATTCAATTGCTAAGAAAATCTTTTCTTTCCAAGTAAATTTCATGGTTGTAATCAAACGCACCCTTAGTTAACTTATATGTCCTATATAATGTGCATAGTTATCAAAAATAGAATTATTAAAGTTGACTAATAAATAAATGAAGGGGTAAAAGAGGGAAATTATGTTAAAATTTACTTTTCTAACACTATTAAATAAATTTTTCTTAATCTATATGAAAAAAAGGAATAGGACCATGTTTTTGGGACAGAAGTGGTGCGGTGGTGGTTGTGGTGGTGGTAGTAATAGTAATAATAATAATAAAGATTTCTCAACCGATCGATATGATAACGCTAGAGTTCAATTTACTCGAAGACAAGTGAACGGGGCTACACATAATTTAGCTGGAAAATCTTTTAATTCTCCTTCTACTCTTCTTCACGTGCCTATTTTGCTTGAGGCTGTTTTAGCATACAATGTATGGAATGATTTGAGGAATATATATGAAATATAAGTCTTATCTTCAAAATAATAATAATAATAATAATAATAATAATAATAATAATAATAATAATTAAAAAAAAAACTCAAGTCAACTAACATCAAGTCCTTCCTATTATGCCGTTTTGAAGACTTGAAACTTTTTAAACAATCACAAGAAAAGCTTGCAAAAGTTCCAGGAAAGAATACAATTCTAGTTTATTATTCTTTCACAAGGCTACACGCTAGCGATACTATATGGATATTTGACCTATTTATATTACCATTCACCAGTACGTATTTGTGCTCTATATCCCTGCCTATCTATAAATGATCTTCCATGAATGAACTGTCTGAATCTTAAACCCTAAACTAAGTCCTGAGGTGATGAAAGCAGGCGTAATAATTTCCTGGGTTCTCTTCTCTGTGATCGCGACTTTTATTTTTAGTGTATGGACCATTTTGCTCTGTTCATTCTGCGATTCAGGACCATGGTGCTTCAGGAGAAGGAGATCATATTCATATCCCCCGCCCACGCAAGTAACAATAAGTAATCCCACGACGACGCAACAAGTGGTAAGTAATTCACCATCTCCACAAGTTCGGAATGATATAGAAATGGGAGTGACGGACAAGAAAGAAGAAAAGGATGGTGGGATTACTATATTGGCCGGGGCTAGAGGTGCAGTGGTGACTGCCACGGCAGTCACTGCCACTCGGGTTGCTGTTGAAGTCAGTGCCGATGACAGTGGTGGTGGAGATGGAGGAGATGGAGGCGGTGGTTGCGGTGGGTGCGGGGGGTGCGGTGGTTGCGGGGGGTGCGGTGGTTGATAGAACATAGAAGATACATATGAGAAGCCATTTCAGAAAAACTAAAGGGGTGTTAAAATTGTTGCGTCTAGGTGGACGACTAAAAGTCACACCAAAATTTGTACCCTTTTTTTCTAGTCTTTTTAATATTTCTGCAAATAAATGTAAAAATTTCCTTCTTCGTTGTAAAATGTTTTATATGTAATGATGAATAAACAAATTTTGACTTTTTTCCCCTTTCAAAGGAAAGAATACATATTGATGCTATCTAAATGAGTGTAATATAAAATTCGTTCTTTTGATAATATAAAATTCGTTGTTATCCACAAGAGTGAGTTATTTATTCATAATATGAAAAACGAAATTACAATTTTAGGAGGGGTTTATTCTTGACCTCCTGCCAATGACAACAAAGAGAAATCAACTTCAACAAATTAGAAGATGACCAAAGAGAATACCGATAGCCTTCTTAGTCTTCCGCCTTCTTGTGTTGTGCGTACCTTTTCCTTATGACAGAAGACTCAAAGTCAGTAAGAGCAGTGATAACAGTAAAATAATGTCATAATTGTAATGTTAACTAATTTAATGACTTTTTTCTTTCTTTTTTCTTTCTTTATTCTATTATTGATGAAATAGATTTCTACTTAATTTTGTCTAACTCTTGATTATTTAGGAAAATATTTGGTACTCCCAGAGTATCATAATACAGTACTCCAAACCAATCAACAATTCACACATGTGTGAATTCGTGGTTATCTAGACACTAGTCAGGATGTATCCTGCCAAGCTATATTTACTGGTGTAAAGTGTAACACGACCTAGATGTGTCTAGCTCGGGTATAGATGCGGGAAAATAAAAACACTAGAATAATGACGCGGAAACCCAACTAGGAAATATTGCGAGCACTCTTGCCACGGGACAATCAAATCCACTAATTATGAGGTGAGTTTAGTAAGAGAAAGATTAAAAAACGCTATCACAATAGACACTAAACAATCAAAAGGAAAGCTTATAAAAAACTCCACCTTTACGCCTTTTGACATGAGACAACTCTCGTTGCTCCTTCTTTCTCCCCGCGCCTCACAGAACGTCCATCAAGTTCTTAGAGATCTCTTGAACTCATATTGGGATGACTTGACCGCCTAAACTACTTGAACCTCCTGTGGATATGTCCCTCGCACCAACGTGGTCACCTACCACGTACTCGAAGGGTTGCCAAACACAAACACAGTTTGAACTTGAAGTTCGATTTGCAAGACAAGGCCTCACGGTAAAACGGCAGTGTTCGTATTTTCTCTTTTGCGGTCGAGCTCTTCAAGATATTGCATAGATTAATTTCTTGCTCAATTTGGCTCTTGCTCACGCTTTTTTTCTTCACGTCAACCTACAAAGAGATTAAATAGAGTTGGTCTTTTAAATCTTGTGCAAGCCAAGAATTAGAGAAACAAAATCCGAGTACAACACTAAATAAGGAAATTTAGATTTGCAATATACCATAAACTCGAACTTACTTAATTCTAGTTGAACTCTATATGCGCAAATATTAACCTAGTTATATAAGATAAATACTAGACAACCTAAACTAGGAAGCATTAAGATCTTTGCATGTAAAAGAATTCTTCTACCCTAGGAAAAAGTACACACGCCCCAACTTTTTTTTTTGGCCCAAGACAACTTGAAGTTACATGCTAAAAATTAAATCACACGTGAATGCAAGTCATGCAAAAAATTGTGACAATGTTAAAACAATGTCTGACAAAAATTAGGAATGCCAAGATGCAAAGAATTGTCGTACTAACACTCTTCCTTCTTGGCTTTTCTAATTTTTCAAAATTCATATTAGCACAAAGTGTCAGAAAATGTTTCCTAAGGATTAAAAAATATACAAACAGTAAACACTCCCCTTTAGTAATAAAACCCCCCCTAAAAATGTCACAGGAGTACAAAATACAAACGCAAATAAATTAAACAAATAAATCAGAGATCGGAAGAGCACACGTCTGATCAAGTTAGTCAGGATATGTCCTGATCATATCATCATTCTCAGCCCGAGACATATCCTGATCAGTCCTGATCAGCTACTATATCTTCTCTCCCTTTTTGATAAAGGAGAAAAGTCAAAGTAATCCCACAGAAGGATTAGTGAAAACAGAGCCTTATGATTTGAAAAACCATATCAGAGCTCAACAAAGATAACTTTCGACAAAATATAGTAGCCACCATAGGGAGTTTAACACAAAAACATAAAATATAAACAGAAATTAACAAATATAAAGCATAAAAACTTAAAGATAAAATGAGTATTTCAAAAAACATAGAAAGGTTTTCTAAGAATGTCTCCTTCCTTCTTCTGCCTTTTTTTCCAGACTTCATCAATTATGATTTTTCTTTGATTTCTTGGCCTTTTATTGTCTTTGTCCTGACCAGGCCCTTCTTCAGCTTTCCTCTTCTTTTCCTTCTTCTGGGGAGCTATTTCGCCATATGTATCCTCCTTGACTTCTTTTTCAAGATCATCCTCCTTTTGTGTCTACTTGTTCTGAGTAGCTTCTTCATCCACAACAGCAAGGAAACTTCTGAGGAATCCACTAATGTCTTCATCCGTGTATGAAAATATTTGACCATTTAACAATAAATAGTGCACCATTAAACTGAACAGAAGATCAAAATGTTTAGGAAATAAAGCATGAGAAGTATTAAGATCAGTGAGTTGTTCCCTGAGCTGATTCAGATATTCCTTGATGCAGGATATGTTCTGCCTGAATGAAGACTCTGCTGGAATATCTACCTGAAGTTCTACTGTGCCAGATGAAATATGTGTTCTGGTAGGAGGAAAGATGAGCTTGGAACATTGATCTCTTCTGAGTAAATCTAAGGGGTCTTGACCACTTATCACCCTTCCTGTCTTCAACCACCCTGATCCTTCAGATAATTGTAGATCAGCCAAGGGAATAGTAGTTTGTAGGTTTTGGATTTTCTAGGTCCACTACCAGATATTCATCCTTTGATAATATCAAAAATTTTCTTCCCACAGTTAACCTCTTATTTAGTTCCTAGCTGATAAAGGCGCATGGTTCTTGTTCTATTGATCTTTGTTTTGTGTATGAGAGGGTCCAAATTTATCATTACAAACTTACTAAGGAGTTTGTACTTTTGGTTCATGTTGGTTGAGGGTATTTCAGATCTTCTAGCTAGCCAGGTATCCTCCATGATTTTTTTGGCAATCCCATTATTAGATAGATTGAATCTCTCATCATCTTCCTCATCTATGTCAAACTGTCTAAGACTTAGCCATTTCCTAAGACTCTCAGCTGTGAATTTAACCATCTTTCCTCTCACATAAATTTTGGCTGTGAATAGATAGTCAGGACTTCCAAATTTCTTTGGAATGTTGGACAAGAACTCTTTCACCAAAGTTTCATTGATTTTCTCATTGCAGTCAAATAATTTTTCCAGACTAAAAAACTTGACCAAGTCATCTAACCCAATCATTTCAAAATCAGACACCATAATCCTCTTCTCATAGGTAAATTTTCGATAATTCAAAAATTTTCTGAATAATTGAGCAGTCTTCTTATCATGAAAACAGTAACTATATGGGGTAAAAATACCTCTTACTATCCTAATTTCAATTGGTTTGAAATCATCTAGATCAGGATGCATCTGGCCTGGGTTGGCTTCACTTGCTGTAGACCCCTCTCTAGACATGTCCAGATCAACTAGCCCTTGGTCAACTGATGGTTGTCTGGGGTTTCCAATACAGATCCTGTTGATCTTCTGGTGACTAGTCGTCGTTTTGGCAACTCTGGCATAATCTGTTTCCCTTTGCGAATGTCTTTCCTTCTCTTCTTCTCTTTTTCATTAAATTTTTCTGACTCTTCAGACGAGTCATCAGCACTCTCTTCTTCCTCCTTCATCTGATAGTCAATGTCCTTCTTGGATTGCTTCTCATGAATCTATTTAGATTTGTGTTCTCTGTCTGGTACGAATGTGTCCTGATTGGATTCATAATCCTCATATTCTTCTTCTTTAGAATCCTCCGCAGCATGCGACGAGGATTTACTCTCTTCACCCTTATCAGAAGTTGCTTTCTCTAGTTCCCCAACATCATTAGCAGCCTTTTCTGAGTTCTTCTCCCCCTGCGTTTTATTTTTCCCAATTTATCCTCCCTAGCAATCGATTGTAGGATTTGCTAAATATTGAGGATTTCTCCCTGAATTACTTCCTGAATAACCTCTGGCAGAGGGTCCTCAGGCTGATTGTGAGGGAGTTCACCCTCTGGAACTTGAGCATCCATGGGAACTGCCAGATTAGGAACTTCCGGTTCTGCAATAAGGTTTTATGATAGAATGGAAATCTCTGGTGGCGGTTTTGCCTATTGAACATGGCCTGCCGGTGGATTAGGAACTTGTTCTGCTTGATCGTGTTGCTCTAGTGGAACATAAAGTACCAACGCTGTTAACAGATCAAGATGATACAGAACCTCTGCTGTTGAAACTTGAGTGATTGGTATCGGGTTGTTTTTTACTGTGGCTCTTCCTCGAGAATGGGTTCCGGTTATTGTACAAGTGGTGGAGATGGATTTTGCACAGGCGCTTGAGAAGTTCCTACATCTATTCTAGATTTCTTAAATATTCTGCTATTGCGTCGAACACCACTGGCAGATTTTCCTTTGCCGGCCATGTTGTTCTGTCAAAAAATCTTGAAAACAATATACACGAAAAATCCTGCAACAACTTTTTAGAATGATTTCAGAAATTGTTAGAAGAAAGAATAGAAATTCAGAAATAGTTAGGGTTTGTGATGAAAAAGAGGGAAGTTTGAAAATGATTAAAAGGGAAAATGAACAGTTTCAAAATGTTGGTTTTAGAAATTTGCGCGTTAGAAATTTTAAGAGCGGTTTACCGGTAATCGCCACAGAGTATAAGCTCATCCAGATGCGTCCTGCTTGACTCATTAACTAAAGAACTAGATGTATCAGGGCTAATGCATACAGGCAAACATATGGAAGTGTAATAAGCTAACATTAGCTTAATTTTAGTACTGAATACTTTCCAAAATACCTATTAATGTTCACACCATGAAGTATTCAATCGACTAAACTGTTCTCAATGGAAGGAATTTATTTTGAATGGAATTTCTTTTGAATTAATCTTTTCATGGTCAATCCTGACTCCAATTTGCAGCTTGTGAGAGCCTGACTTATTGAGGCTTATGACTGATGCACAAGAAGACCGATCATCATCTAAACAACTCTTATAAAAAAATACAACTTCTAGGTCATCAGATTGCTCGACTTTCTATAATTTTGAGCACAGTCTTCTAAGGGTAAAGGTAGCTGCACACACTCAAAGACGTGGTTGACTAGTAGCTTTTGCCCTTACTGACTCTATGCTTTAAACATTATTAGTTGTATATAGTGCCGAAGAGTGTGGATACTGACCATAAGTCTACATCAAAATTATTACTCTCAATCAAAATAGCTCTTATAGTGCAAAGCAGGTAGGATGTATTTCATCCTTTTTATGCAGTTTACCTTTATAAAATTAGGAGAACAAGTTTGGACTGATCTCTTCAGGATGCATCCTCCTTTGGGTATCTCAGTGATATCCTGCACATATACAAAGTAATTTGATTAATATGAACATGCATGACACATAAATCACACAATGATACGAAAAATGCAAATAATAAAAACTTTCTGTTTTTCTGAGATTTTTTTTAAATGTATGTACAATGCAATGCAAACTGTCTTTTTATGAAGTTGAGCCTATTTAGGCTGTATGCAAAAGCCAATTTATTTTCTTAGGCCTTCAAACCTAGATGCATCCAATGCTTTAGTAAACAGATCTACAAAATAATATTCTGTTTAAACATAATCCATGGCAATTACTTTCTGTTCAACAAACTCCCAGATAAAATAATGTCTTATATCAATGTGCTTAGTTCTAGAGTGTTGAACTGGATTTTTGGAAACGTTTATGGCACTTGTGTTATCACAGAAAACAGTAGCTTGATCTTGGAAATTCCACAGTTCTTCTAACATCTGTTTCATCCATAGAAGTTGTGTACAACAACTTCCTGCATCTATTTATTTTGCTTTTGCTATGGAGAGTGAAATGGAATTTTTCTTTTTGTTTATCCAGGCAACTAGATTATTCCCTATGTAGAAACATCCTCCTGAAGTACTCTTTCTATTATCAACATTCCCAGCCCAATCCGCATCTGAGTATCCAGCAAGATTAGCATTGGTATCCTTAGAAAACCATATGTCATATTTTGTTGTTCCACGACATATCTAATAATCTTTTTGACCGCAGCCAGATGCGTCTCTCTCAGCTTTGACTGATATCTAGCACACACACCTACGCTGAAGGATATGTCTGGCCTGCCTGCTGTTAGATAGAGTAAACTCTCAATCATGCTATGATATAAAGTAGGATCAATTTCTTTTACATGATCATCCTTTGAGAATTTCAAATTGGTAGCCATTGGAGTTCTCATCAGTTTAGAGTCTTCCAAGCCAAACTTTTTTAGAAGATTTCTAGCATAGTTTGTCTGAGAGATAAAGATATCAAACATGTCCTGCTTAACATGTAATCCCAGAAAGAATGTAAGTTCACCAACTATACTCATCTCAATTTCTTTTTGCATTGTCTTGACAAATTCCTTTGTCTTGGCTTCTTACGTAGATTCAAAAACAATGTCATCTACATATATTTGAGCAACAATTATTCTTTTCTTCAATGGCTTGATGAATAAGGTCTTGTCAGTACCTCCTATATTGTAGCCTTGTTCAATAAGAAAGGTGGTGTGTCTTTCATACCAAGCTCTGGAAATTTATTTTAAGCCATATAAAACTTTCCTGAACCTGTACACATAATCAGGATAATGTGGATCATTAAATCCTGGTGATTGCTCAACATATGCTTCCTCATTCAGAATGCCATTCAGAAATACACTCTTCACATCCATCTGATATAGCTTGAGATCAACATGACATGTTACTGCAAGTAATAATCTTATTGATTCAAGTCTGGCTACTGGTGCATATGTTTCATCAAAGTCTATCCCTTCCACCTGGGTATAGTCGTGAGCAACAAATCTTGCTTTGTTCTTGATGATTTTACCTTGCTCATCTTACTTATTTTTAAAGACCCACTTTGTTCCAATCACATTGCCATCAGGTCTTGACAAACTGACTCAATTCTTCTTGCAATGCTTGAACCCAATTGTCATCTTGTAAAGCTTCCTTCACATTTTTTAATTCAACTGTTGAAATGTAGCACATGTGACCAAATTCTTGTTGAAATTTTCTTCTAGTCACTACCCCCTCTTTTCTCGATAGGATGATGTCAAATAGATGTGCTTTCTGAATTCTGGCAGATGGTTGTCTTCTAGGTTCTGGTTTTGGTTCTGACGCAGATTCAGATTCTACAGTTTGTCTATTTTGTTCTTGGCCAGATGTATCTCGCTCAGCTTCGGCCTGTCATGATGCAGTGGATTGAGGCGCAATATGTCCTACCTCAGTTCCGTCAATCTGATTCTGTACTAAGATGACTTCTAGATTTTCAATTTCAGGCCTGTGAATAAATAGAGTAGTCACCAGCATCATCAACTTTAACATTTACAGACTCAACAATATTCTGAGTTCTTATATTATAAATTTTATAAGCCCTAGAATTCTTAGAATAACCAACAGAAACTCCTTCATCAGATTTAGCATCAAATTTTCCTAGATGATCTTTATCATTCAAAACGACGCTCTTCCGATCAAAAATATAAAAATAGTTCAACCTTGGTTTTCTGTCTTTCCAAATTTCATATGGAGCCTGATTAGTTTTAGGTCTAAGTATTACTCTATTAATGGTGTAACATTCAGTATTAATAGCTTCAGCGCATAACTTAGCAGGTAATTTTTTCTATTAAGCATAACTGTAGCTATTTCCTACAAGTTTCTGTTTTGTTTTTCAACTATACCATTTTGCTAAGGGGTCTCGGGTGCATAAAATTCATACATAACACTATATTTCTCACAAAAATCAGATAAGATAGAATTATCAAATTCTTTGCCATGATCATTTTTTATTTTTTTGATGGTAACACCTTCATTGGATTTTTCATTGGAGAGTTTCTAGAACAAAATACAAAATCTGTCAAATGTATCTTATTTTTCTCTAATAAAATTAACCCATGTGTATCTAGAGAAATCATTAACACGTATGTAAATGTACCTTTTTGCACCAATGCTTTTAGTTTGAATTGGACCCATAAGATCTATATGAATCAATTCAAGTATAACTGAGGTGGATAGGTGCTGTCATACCTTATGTGAACTCCATATTTGCCTACCTTTCTGACATAGTTCACATATGCTTTCAAGAATTATTTTCAATTCTAGAATTCCTCT
Organism: Nyctanthes arbor-tristis; assembly: GCA_963692815.1. Classification (NCBI taxonomy): domain Eukaryota; kingdom Viridiplantae; phylum Streptophyta; class Magnoliopsida; order Lamiales; family Oleaceae; genus Nyctanthes; species Nyctanthes arbor-tristis. The sequence continues at coordinate 1,307 of CAVNYN010210544.1, read as the reverse complement.
AAAAGCCCCACTCTTGGTCAATTTGAGTAAACTTTGATAATTCATGTGACCCCAATCACTTATGCCAAAGCTCTGCAGGGTTAGTACTAGTAAATTTGCAAGTCAATTTTGGATTTAAAATATAGCATTTGTCACCAGACCTAACACCTTTAAGTAAAGTTTGTCCAAGCAAGTTTGAATTTGGATCAAGATCAAAAACTTTAAATTCAGTTTTAGAAAATAACACTCCCAGATTGTCATCACACAAATGGCCAACACTCAAAAGATTTGCTTTCAATCCAGAAACAAATAAAACATCTTTTACAGTGGATAAGCCTTCAATGCAAACATTTCCAGTTCCCTCAATGTGACCTTGTTGTCCATCTTCAAATGTAACTAAACCAGTTTCTCCTCTATGGAAATTAGACAGCAACTCCAAATCACCTGTCATATCCTAGAACATCTACTATCAAAGTACCAAGTGTTAGGGATTAAAGCACTTAAAGAAAGTTTCACAACATAACTCTTGTACTCACCCATTTTCACCCAAACTTGTTTCACCTTACCTTTTGCTTTAGGTGTTTTGACTTTGTGTGTGTTGATTAAGTTAATGTATTTTTGACAAGTAAAAATATCATGACCAAATTCACCACAAAAGTTACAATCTACCCGTCTGCCCTTATCTTACACTTTGGAGTTCTGAACTGATCTGACAGTAGCAGGCTGATTTCTGGTATTCTGCTATTACTGTTTTGGTGCTCTGTTCTTCTAGACATTTTTGCTTGAAGAAGGTCCAGACGTATCCTGCTTGGGTCCAGAATTCTGTTTTTGTCCTACAGGTTCTGTTTGAAAGTTTTCCCCTAATTCATTTACAAAAACTGTCTATTGGACAGCTTTGCCTTTTTCATCGTATTCTAGTCTAGATGTGTCTCCTGAAGGTCTTCCATACTTCAAATTTCATTCCATCTTGCAGCTCCAATTGTTAACTGTTTGATCCTCTCATTGGTATGCTCTAGATCCATTGTAAACTGTTTGATTTGCTCATCTTTGTGTTCAAAGGTTTTGAGCAGATCTCTCTTTTCATCATCAAAGAATTCCACCATGACTTGGAGCATGTCAGACTTATCTTGTTCTGCAATAATTTGACTCTGTAGTGCTGCACAGTTTGGACAGGATTTATCTTTACAAGAAGATGATTTTGCAGTGTTGGTAGTGAGGCAATTCATAGCACTAGACTGAGGCCGGACACGCGCTGTCAGTATCGTAATCTGTTCCTCTGATGAAGTATCAGAAGTTGAGCCAGACTTATCCTCCTCGTCTTTATTCCA